>JAUUDW010041826.1:0-16837 GCA_032361385.1 Panulirus guttatus
TGTGCTGAAAAAAGACTAGTGATTGGGAATACCTGGTTTAAAAAGAGATATTCACAAGTATACGTATGTGAGTAGAAGAGATGGTCAACAGGCATTATTGGATCATGTATTGATTTATAGGCATGTAAAAGAGAGACTTTTAGATGTAAATGTACCAAGAGGGGCAGCTGGTTGGATGTCTGATCACTACCTTGTGGTGGTGAAGGTGAAGATTTGTAGAGGTTTTCAAAAAAAAGAGAATGTCAGGGAGAAAAGAATGGTGAGAGTAAGGGAGCTTCGAAAGGAGACTTGTGTGAAGAAATATCAGGAGAGATTAGATGTACAATGGCAAAAGGTGAGAGCAAGTGAAGTGATGGGAGTGAATAAGGAATAGGATGTATTTAGGGAATTAGTGATGGCATATGCAAAAGATGCATGTGGCATGAGAAAGGTGGGAGGAGTGCAGATTAAGAAGGGTAGTGAGTGGTGGGATGAAGAAGTAAAGTTGTTAGTGAAAGAGAAAAAAGTGGCGTTTGGACGATACTTACAAGGAAAGAGTGCAAATGACTGGGAGATGTATAAGAGAAAGCAGCAGGAGGTTATAAGGAAGGTGCATAGGTTGAAAAAGAGGGCAAATGAAAGTTGAGGTGAAAGAGTATCATTAAACTTTAGGGAGAATAAAGAGATGTTTTGATAGGAGGTAAATAATGTGTGTAAGACAAGAGATCAAATTGGTACATCGGTGAAAGGGGCAAGGCGGGAAGTGATAACAGGTAGTCATAGAGTAAGGGGAGATATGAGTGAGTATTTTGAAGGATTGTTGAATGAGTTTGATGTTAGTGTGTCAGATGTAGGGTGTTTTGGCTGGGTTGGTATGCGAAGTGATAGAGTCAGGGAGAGTGGTTTAGTGGAGAGACAGGAGGTGGTGAAAGCATGCGGAAGATGAAATCCAGCAAGGTGGTGGGATTGGATGGTATTGCAGTTGAATTTATTAAGAAAGCGGGTGACTGTGTTGTTGATTGGTTGGTGAGAATATTGATTGCATGTATGGGTGGGTCATGGTGAAGTCCCTAAGGATTGGAGGAATGCATGTATAGTGCCATTGAACAGATGCAAAGGGGATAAAGGTGAATGTTCAAACTACAGAGGTATAAGTTTGTTGAGCATTCCTGGAAAACTGTATGGGAGGGTATTGATTGAGAGGGTGAAGCCATGCATAGAGCATCAGATTAGGGAGGAACAGTGTGGTTTTAGAAGTGGTAGAGGATGCATGGATCAGGTGTTTCCTATGAAGAATTTATGTGGGAAATACTTGCAAAAGCAGATGGATTTGTTTTTGGCATGTATGGATCTGGAAAAGGTATATGATAGGGTTGATAGAGATGCTTTGTGGAAGGTCTTGAGCATATGTAGTGCAGGAGGTAAACTGCTAGAAGCAGTGAGATTTTATAAAGTGTGTAAGGCATGTGTATGAGCAGAAAAGAGGAGAGTGATTGTTTCCCAGTGAAGGTCAGTCTTCGGCAGGGTTGTGTGATATCCCCATAGTTATTTTATTTGTTTATGGATGGGGTGGTTAGGGAAGTAAATGCAAGAGTTTTGGAGAGGGGTGAGTATGCAGTTTGTTGGGGATGAGAGGGCCTGGGAAGTGAGTCAATTACTGTTCACCGATGATACAGCACTGGTGGCTGATTCGAGTGAGAAACTGCGGAAGTGGTGACTGAGTTTGGAAGAGTGTTTGCAAGGAGGAAGTTGAAAGTAAATGTTGATAAAAGCAAGGTTATTAGGTTAAGGTTTTCCAGATGGCTTTCAAAGATTTTGTTTATCAGTCCAGGAAACATCTTGTTGTTCAATGATGTACTCTTTCTATTCTGTTTGTGCCACTTTTTTTCAAGAAGAACAACCAAACTACGACTGTGTTCAAGGTGAAGACATATCGTTGAACTGTAATGAGTGAGGATTAGTTTCTTAACCCTTTAACGTTTACAAATGAATATCTTTGTCACATAAGCAACACACAAAGTTCATCACTTTGAGAATTCTTGCCACAATTTCAAGCCTGTTCTGATTAGGGTAAGGGTGAGAGGCACATACAGGTGCCAAATGCTTCCACAGGACAATTACTCTCAGTTACTCTGCAGACACAACATAGGAGGGAAGTTGCAGTTTCTGTTAATGTTGTCAGACATGCCAAAATCTGCTGATATATGCACAGTATCTGGTTAGATGTTTCTGAGATTTTTTCATAAACTGTCTCCATACAATATTTTGTTCATAGAGGATTAAATGCAAAAATGATATACATCCCACCTATATGGGAGATAGAAAAATAAATAGCAAGGCACAAGAGAGCAACATCGTCCACTTTTATCTCTGACAGCAATAAAGTAGTAGCTTTTCCATGGGTATTACAAGGCTAAGTACACTTTTAAGTTCATTATCTCTCATTCCGTAAGGATAAAATAAAAACTGTTAAGATACAAAAATCTCATATGTTTACTGGGGGAAAAGATGTGGATGTTAAACAGGTTAAACTTGAATTTGAATGATCTTCTTTTGAAACAATAATTTTTTCAACTTTTTACCACTTATATGTACTGCTTACTTAGCTTCATGTTGTTAGAGATTACTGCATTAAGTCCTTTTCCTATTTGCACTAAGTCTTCTTCCTGTTTTTGTTACATAGCTTAACAAACTACATACTGTAGCCTGTCCTTTAATTTTACTGTAGATGTGTATCAGTTAAGATTCATTTGCTACTAGTGAGCTCAATCTATCAGTCTGTCTATGTCACCCTACAAATGAAGACTTTCATTTCCTACAGTAGTTTCACTTTTCAGTTTAGTGTTATCTTTAAATTTTGATACCTTACAGCACAGCCCAATATCAGTCATTACGAAGTATCAGAAAAAGAACTGGTCTTTAGGATGATCCCTGTGGCACTTCATGTGCTACACCTAGCCACTCTCAGGCTTAGCATTGATCACTATTCTTGTTTACAGAGAGTCACCTAATTTTCTAGCCATCAAAGCAATACCCTCTATATCAAAAGATGTTTGATATGAAACTTTATTGAATGTTCTCTGGAATTAAATGACATAAATTACTTTACTTTTATTATACATATTCATTATATATTACAGGTGTCACACTTGATTAGACTGCATCTTCCCTACAAGGAAATCCAATCCAAATTTATGTTTATAGAGGCAGTATTGATAAGACAAGACTTGGATCAAAAAAGAGAACATGGGGCAGATTTGAAAATGTGCTGAGTCATCCTTATTTGAGTGTATTTGCTTATTTGATAAGGAAGAAAAATCAATAATAAGGAGGAAGAGTCTATGAAATATTACAGAATACAGCTGTTGATAGGAAAAGAGGGGGATGTTGAATCATCTACAATTACAGAGACAGAATGGCCAGAAAGAACATAGGTAAGAAAGAACTGAGTGAGAGGGGAAAGCCAAAAGAGAACTTTGAGGTAAAACCCCCATGACAACAAAAACTTTTGATATATTAAGAACTGCGATATAAGATTCCCTAAGTCTATTAAAAATGAAAAAAAAAGATTAGCAATATGAAAAAGGATATCACCAATTGGTCTTACCTTGCAAAAGACATTCTTAAGATCTATGAGTAACCTGTGAGATTCAAGATGGTTATGGAAATGGGAGATAAGGGAAGATCCAAAAACTTTGGAAATAAGTCAGATTAACTGGGTATGACCAATCAACCTTACTGCGTTCTTCAAAGAAGAGGGAAAAGTTTTAGATGTAAAACAGAGGCAAAAGAGATGAGCAACACAGTTGCAACATTAGATGTATGCTCCTTTAAAACATGAGGAGGGATGCCATCCCATTTATTTACCTCAACTGCATTTAAAGAATGAGGTGTTTTTTTTGATTGCGTGAAAAGGGATTTTAATGAAGGACAAAATTAGTAAGAGATTCGTCATGGGATTACAGGATGTTAGAGTTATCCAGAGTTATGAAAAAAAAAAAAAGAGCTGCTCTGTCATAAGGAGAGACAGGTACTGTATTGTAATGTCAGAAAGGAAAAGTGAAGAAAGGTGGTATGACAGAAATTGTTCATTACTTTTCGTTAAATATCAGAAAGATCTATTAAACAGAAAGATGTTGTCATTCTTCCTTTGGATAAAAGAAAGATTTGCTTTATGAATAACAAATCTGAAATGATTTTGGGTATAAATGAAAACTTAACGCAAGTTAAAGCAAGGAGATTTTTTCCAGGTCCAATACACCAAGTCTCCCAAATGACTTCAGAACAGGGATGATTGAATCATAGATTAAAAGAAATGAGAGTCTTAGAGGAAGACTGGATATCTGCCACCATTCCTAGCACAGTAACCTCTGCTATAAGCTCATTAGAGTCAAAAGCATCACCCAAGGAGAGTCAGTAATCTGATGATGGAAGATCAGTCCATTCAGTGTTACTAAAGTGCCAATAATGGTATTTAGATGGGGCAACAGGAAGAGGAAGTGTGGTGAGTAAGGAAGCATTTACCAGTGCACAGCTAGATAAACGAACTGGGGATGAGATTATGGAGATGTAGCATGAAGGATTAGAGGTGTAAAACACATGCAGAGTGTTGGGACTGTGGTCATGAGAGTCTGTAATATGGGTAGATGGTTAACAATGATCATTGAGAATGGAAAATGTGAGGGCTTCATCCTTCCTAGCATAAGCATGGAAGGATATCAATCATTCTTTGTGGTGTACATTAAAATATAGATAAAGGACCTCAGCTTGAGGTTGACAGAACATTACAGCCTTGTGGGAAGAACTTCTAAGAGTCAGTTATAAAGTTTGTAGAGTTAGCAGAGCAGTAGGTAAAGCAATAATAGTGACAGTTTATGGAAAGATTTTAAGGCGCATGAGGTGTGCAACTAGCATCCTGGTATCGGAATTCACACAAGACTTGTATGAAGCGCAATGGTAAGTGAAGGTTATAGCTGAAGTGAAAGGATTTAATGAATATATCGGACACTTAAATCGCTCAGATAATAAGATTTATGAAGAGATAATGGCTATTATACTGGTGCTCATCAGAAAAAGGGTTAGAAGTAAGGTCTGTGGGGCCTGGTTGTGGATAGGGGGCTGTGATTTTGATGCACTGTACATGACAGTAAAAGAACGGATGTGAGCTAATTTGGCCTTCCTTCATCTGTTACTGGTGCTACTCCTAACACGACAGACAAATATGAAACAAAGAAAGAAAGGGAGACTACAGATGCTGGTGAAATATGTGGAAGAAAGGTCACACCTATTAGTGGGACAAGGAAGGCTTGTCTGTCTTGTTGGCTGCAAAAACAGGTTTGGGCTCCAGAAATGCTTGGCCTTCTAGGATACCAGGTCATGAGCTGTTGGACACTTCCTTGATTATATCTACTAGGATACCAGGTCATGAGCTGTTAGACACTTCCTTGATTATATAAGATTGTTCATAATGAGAAAAAGAAGGAGAAGAGAAAGAATGTGAAGACAGAAAGTAAATAAGACCTGAAGTATTTAGGACGAGGATGTTAAGGCTAATCCAGTAGTTTAGAAATCCTAATTGGGAAATAAGATGGTTCTGGGCTACATTTTACATACCTAAGTTGGGTGGCTGCTATGTTCAACCAACTTCCTACTTAGTCCTTGTAAATTAAATGCTGTGTAAACTGTATATGTGGACATTGTTACAAAAGTGTAGTTCCTAAGAGTTTGAGAGTGAGCTAACTCAAGAATATTATTATGCTTTCCTTAGTTTATAAGCGCTAGCTCAAGTAATGCTTTTTTTATACATTTTCCGAATGAAAGAGTCTGAGAATCTCAGGACTCTGGATCAGAAAAAAGCATCAAGCTAGGATGTGGCCATGCAAAAAACTGAAGAGAATGGAATCAGAAATAGAGTGAGACTTTCTCTAGATAAGAAAATTAGAACAAGCTATGCTGTACACATTCTCAAGATGGAAAGTGTTGTGAATCTTCAGATTTATGGACTGTATGGAGCAGCAGAGGCCCAGATAATCAAGGCTGCAATAATTCTGAGGTGTGTTGGATAGTAATCCAGTGCATACTGCTCTTGTGGGAAATATCTAACAAATGTATTTTGGGATGAATACCTTAGGTTTTCATATCAGACTTCTAAGTAAAGTGGCCTTTCATGGCTTAAAGTCTGGATAAAGATACGCAGGAACCTGCCATTATGGCAAGATTATGATCCAGTGCTGTTTTGTCTCATCAATTCGTGCTCCAAGATTAGTCCAAATGACCATGAGCAACACAAGTCCTACATTGGGTAGCAAAATTTGGCAACTTCACTGCTGATAGCCAGTTGCCTGTTAAAGGTTAAGTGCTAAAGGCTAAAAACAGCACTGGAGTTCACCAGTTTATTGAGACTTCTGCTGTGGCCATCCCACTGAGAGAGTTTCCAGAGGGAAGAGGCATCAAAGATTTAGATATATAGGTAGATTTTAATCTTTTAATGCATACTCCAATTCTTTATCAGTAAATGGACTGACACAGTGCTTTAGAGGGAACAGTTCGCTGCCACTTGAATCATTCCTAAATTATACTTTTCATGGAATATAATACAGCCTTTCTGAGTCTTGAACAACTCTTTGGATTTCTCACCACACCCTGTAACAGTAACATTATCTCTGGATTTGCTTCAGCCATACAAATATACAGCCTAAAGCAATGAAAGGATGATTAATATCAAATTGTTATGGATTCCTCCTCATACAGGCCTCCATGAGCATGGCAAAGTTGATGCTTTAGCCATACTAGAACTTAGCAAAGAAGCTGTTGAAAATAATATTGGGTTGTCAGTCAGAAGCCTCAAAACTATTTCTTTTTTTATGCTGAAGGCTATAGTCATGGACAAAAGTTCACATCGAGGCTGGGCCCCAACTGAAATATAGAGAGAAATATGAAACACAAAAAGAAAAGACAAGGGAAAGTATTTACAAATTTTTGAGAAAGTGAGAGACCTGTCTTTTTAAATGTGCAAGATCATAGTTGTTGAGAAAGATATGAGAAGGTAGAGAGTTCCAAAGCTTTAATGTATAAGGAAAGAAGCAGGTATCAAAATGACCCACTCCTGAGTTGCTGACAGCCACACAATAATCATGTGATGCAACAGCTTGCCGAGTATTGCATGGTCTACCTAGTAGTGGGGGCATACAAGCAGCCAGCTTTCAGGAGCAAAAACCAAAGATATACCTATAGAAGAGGGAAAGCAAACCAACATTGCAGCATAAGGCAAAGGGGTCAAGTTTGGAAGTTAGCCTGGGACAGTTTATAAGTTGGACCGCTTTCGACTCAACTCTGTCAATTAAGGAAAGAGAGCTAGAACCACCCCAAATGTGAGAGCAGTACTCCATACAAGGACGAATCAATCCCTTGTATAAATGGAGCAACTGTTTCGAAGAAAAGACGTTTCATCCAAACAGGACGTCCGGTTTCTCAGAGTAAGACTTAATTAAATCCATAATAATATTGTGGGGTTTCCGAGACAGAGTGGATGTTACAGGAATATCAAGTATGTTCATTGAGTCAAAAGGTGGAATTACAAAACGGTCAAAGGAGAGAGGAAAGTTGTGGGGAATTTTCGACAGAGATGGGTAAGAAAGTGGGTCTTGGAGGCATATATGTAGATATCAATAAATTGCTCTGTGTGTTGGTTTGGGTGTAAATTACCTATTTGTGTTGCACGGGGAGGGAGTTCTACACTCGCCGGGCTCTGTCTATGTAAAAAGTTAACCTTTGACTTTACAAGTAATGGTCAGGTCAAATGTCATAGATATGGATGGCGTAGTGATGGGGTGGGGAGGGGCTGGGGAGGGAAGTGTGACTTCTAATGGCCGTAGCATGTTCCTCAGGCCAACCCTGAACTTTGGTTAGGGAACATATAGGTATCATGAGGTTAGGGCTTGATGAAGATAAGGATGTATCCTTAACTCCATACTATCCTATTTTCGTTAAACTGGGCTCAAATCCATATCTTCACTACATTCTCTTCTTCTCTACACCCTCATTTTCACCGCAAAGGCCATCATCACTACGTCCCAATCATACCATCAACATCATCACTAATGCCATCATTACTGCACCCTCCATACCTACTGACCTTTCAACTACTCATTAAGGGTTAGATCAAAGGTTAATTTCTTTTTTTGCACATACGGACTAACAAGCAATACTATTATCATTTAAACTGGTGCATGTATACCACTCACTTGCATACCCTAACGTATCGATTAGTATGCACTTTACACGGATATCTTATACTTTAAAGCTAGACAAAATGCACATATATGTACAGACTTGTGGCACAGCCATCGATATGAGGTAAAGGAATGTCTTAAATGACAAAAATGTTCTGAGGATTTGAAGATTTTGGTGAACACGTTACATTTGTTGCGATATAATGATTTGGTTGCAATAATTAAATACTGTATGGCATTTAACTGCTGTCAAAACTCAAGGCCTTTAAGCTAGGGTCCAAGAACATTAAGAAACATTGACCAAAGGTGTTAAAAGTATTAATATTGTTACGACCTCATCCCTTCCTTTAAGGATGTATAATCAGCCCATAGGCCCATTAAATGAAAAATCTGAAATAATGGCTTTTGTTAACACAGGCTAGACACAGATCCCCTTAACCATCTGGCTAACATCTCCTGACTGCTGACGGCCGCTTGATATTGTCTCCTCTCCACTCAGTACTGGTTTAAATACCAAACGCTTGTATATAAAGATTATAAAGTACATTTACAGTATCAAAATAAACATGTGCTCTCTGAAACAGCGTTGATTGGTTGGTTAGATGTTTGGGCTTTAGAGCTATCAACTGCCACGGTCATTAAGACCATCAACGTCAAGCTACATCCACCAACTGAAAAATCTTTAACACCTTCTTCGGGTGTCAAAGATAATTCTAAGACCACACGCACTCTCACTGTGCATGTGGCCCATGTAACAGCATTTTGCATAATTTTCTTCATATACAATATTCTTCCTCTATCTCTTTCACTTGGTCAGCCGTATGCAAATGTACTGACTTCAGTTTAACAACAAAATTCCATGAACTCACAAAGATGAATACAGATAACCTTATATTCCAGACAGGCGTTATACAACATTCTATTCCTATATCTACAATCAGAGGAAAAATCACAACATTCGTTCGAATATTTCTTCTATCGTTGTCTACAAGTAATTTCTACTATTTTTCTCTTGTATCTTACGTTTCTTAGCCTCTCATAGATCATATCGAAAGAAAGGATACATACCTTTGATTTACACACACTCAAATAAACAAAATTTCTGTTCTTGATATGCAGCATGAGACTTTTCAAAATACTCTGATTACATAGAAAACTGAAAGCAAAATATGTAATGGGTAACTGAAACAATTATTGGGAAAGAGAGGAGATGCTGTAACAACATTTATACTTACTCACCATAGACTATATTCTTCGACTGGTAACGAAAAGAAAAACCAACACAAGAGAAGCAGTTTAGGAAAGGAATTTTTTCAAATCTTTTACGAAAATATTTATACGTCCTTTTTCTCTTTTCCTTATTTCTTATGTTTCCTTGCAACAAATGCTTTGTATGTAAACACAGAAATGTCTTTTATTGGTATTTGCTGAATGTTCTCCAGCGATGATTGCGTAACTCCTAGTTAAGAAGGTTAATTTTGTGCAATGCATTATAAATCTGTGTCTATCCAACAGGTGCGACTTGTCACGGATAAAGACATTTGCTTAAAGTGGCGTCTGTCTAACATAAACGTGTCTTATATAAATATTTGGAAAGAGTAACTGATCAAGACGTTTTAAGGAACGTGTCTTGCGCTTTAAGTCTATACGGTCAATTGCCCATGTTAAGCGTCTAAGTGTCGGAAGTCTATCGGTCAGTTAGCCGTGTTAAGGAACGCGTGTGGCGTCCTAACTTCTCACAAGTTTTGAATTTTTCCTTCCAGTTACGACTGTGAAGAATGCAGTCGTGTTGTCCCCGTCTCTTGATCTTGTATATGTACTATGTCTTAACCTGACGCCTACACACATACACACATACCCGGCCTTACACCAGGTTATCATGCAGGTTCAGAGGGATGGATGAACAGCTGGGTTGGCTGTAAGCAGGGCGACCTGTCAGGCCCGTTGGACAACGCATCCCAACGCTTATTGAGGCATTGAAAAGCGCTCGCGCGTGTGTGTGCGCGTGTTCGTGTTGTGTGTGTGTGTGTGTGTGTGTGTGTGTTGATTTATTACTGTGTTGGGGTCTGTATACACAGGAGAGCTAAAGCAAGCTGGTGTGAGTCACTTGTCGCACCTCACCACACGCAGGATGAATCCCTCCACCCTCACGTCACACAGGTATTTTGCAGAAAATCAAACAAATTGGACAAATGGTCTCTCCCCTGCCCCTGTCACTTCCTGTTAACTTAGCTTTGGTGGCTGCTGTTGTTTTATAGCCTTACTCTATGTATGTACTGATATTTCTCCTGTTTCTTTCCGTCTCGTAGTGAGTCTTTATGATGCTTTTTGAAGACCTTATCTCCGATGTACAGAATACTGTGTTATAATCTTCAGTTATACATATGAAACATGGAAGGTGAATAGACGTAACGAAGTATTTCGTGTCATCCTTGTGTACACATAACTGACTATTGCTTTACCATACATACGTTCGAAAACAATGCTCTTAGCAACTTTCTCTGAACGTATCTACCATTTTGGATCGTTCTGCTCTCAGTCAACTATGGAGCTGAGGGTTTACATAGAGACGATGTCTGAAAATCAGCCCAAGAGGTGTAGGGGTGGTCACTGGGGTGGTGCATGTTGTGAGTGTCATAGGCTAGGGTCTGTGTTTGTGTATCATGTGTGTACAGCACAGGGTGGAGAACATCAAATACAGTCAGACCAGACGGTCTATGTGACCGTCGCTTGATCTACAGACGTAGGACTGATACAAAGAATAACTGACTCGACGTGCTGGTGCGGAAAAAGAAATGTAATTGTTATTTCAAAGTTACGGGTAAAAAGGAAAGAAAAATGTCTGCCTATCTACCGTGAAAACGGACTGTGAGAGAAAGGTTGGTAGAATTGTACCAACACCTAAATAAAAAGGTTTTCTGGCCAAAATAAATAACAGAGACACGAGACTTGTTGGGTATATATATGAACTGAACGAAAAACAAATTTCATTGAAGTGGAGATGGGTTCCAGAGACCTTGATAAGCCATTGAAGTGATATGGCGAAAAAATACTGAGAATCTGTACAGCTTTATGTACGATGAAACATGTTGAGCCACGTGAACATGATGACGTTATAGATACATGAAAAATGCTAAGACATGAAGTAACATCTGCAGTCACGTGTAGTGGATGACGCACACTCCCATATATGGTAAAAGTGGAGCGTCACACGTAACGGATGAAGCACATTCCCATACAAGTGGTGACGCTGGACAGTCATGTGCTATGGGTAACGCAGACTCGGACCCACGCAGAGTCATGCGCAAGAAATAACGCACACCCCCACCCATGGGGTAACACTGGGGTGACGTATGCGAGGGGTAACACGTAATGTCACATGTATAGAGGAAAATACAGTGATAAGACGCATGGTAAAGTCGACTCATACGTACGTTGTAACGTATGCGGTTGTGAGGCGTGACAGTAAAGTTACAGGTAGGAGCAGCGTGTATGTCGAGGGCTGTTATATAGTGTAACTGGAGATGGGCAGCGCGTGGTGTTACGGGTACAGGGCAGCATGTGGAATGTCATGTTGAGTTACATGTACTTGGCAACATCTTCAGGTACGGAAAGAAGACAGGAACAATCTCAAAGGGAAGACAGGGATGCTGTGTGAAGGAAGACAGGAACAGTATTTAAAGGAAGTCTGGAGTACCACATGACGGAAAACAGGAACACTGTCAGAGAGGACAGAGGCACTATGTAAAGTAGGAATGCAACACTCTGAGGAGGAAGACAGGGAAAGAGAGGGGAAACTCCTGTCCCGTGTCCTTAACTGTGTCGGGTAGTAAGTAAGCCATGGGTACAAGGCATCCTGTAGAGTTAGGGGCACAGGATAGCTTTTCCGGGCAATAAGTGTAGACTTAGAAGCGTAGGGCCACATGCAGCGTTAAAGGTGTGTGGCAATGTGTAGTGTAAACAAAAACGATATGGCGCGATTGTTTACCAAACCTCAGGAAATCACGTATACATTACGTCAACAGCGGGGCAACTTTTGTTGGACACACTAATTGGTCTAGTGTGGCGCCACAGTCGACAAACTGCAGTGTTTATCGGCGTTCCGGCTGACCATTATTTCCCCATCATGAAAAAGAAACACTGTGTTACCAAAGGCGATGATTTCCAAGTGTAAACGGGTCTGGATAAGACTGTGCGTTAGTTACTCGTAACAGACGACGCCATACTTCTTGTAGTCACAGACATAACAAGAACAGAGAAGATGGATGATGTGGGCAAAATCTTGTCTCTTTCCAAAGCCGACCCAAAACACTCACCAGCAATTACAGTGTGTGGCCAGGGGCGCCAAGATAGTGTGTGTGGCCAGTGACACCAAGATATAGTGTGTGGCCAGTGACACCCAGAAAAAGTGTGTGGTCAGTGAAACCGATAGAGTGTGTGGCCAGTAACGCCAAGATAGAGTGTGTGGCCAGTGACACCAAGATAGAGTGTGTGGCCTGTGACACCAAGAGAGAGTGTGTGGTCAGTGACACCAAGAGAGAGTGTGTGGCCAGTGACACCAAGATAGAGTGTGTGGTTAGTGACACAAAGATAGAGTGTGTGGTTAGTGACACAAAGATAGAGTGTGTGGTCCTTGACACCAAGATACAGTGTGTGTCTAATGGCACCAAGAGAGAGTGTGTGGCCAGTGACACAGATAGAGTGTGTGGTCAGTGACACCAAAATAGAGTGTGTGGCCAGTGACACCAAGATAGAATGTGTGGCCAGTGACACCAAGAGAGAGTGTGTTGTCATTGACACCAAGATAGAGTGTGTGGCCAGTGACACAAAGAGAGAGTGTGTGGTCAGTAACACCAAGAGAGAGTGTGTGGCCAGTGACACCAAGATAGAGTGTGTGGCCAGTGACACCAAGATAGTGCGTGTGGTCAGTGACACCAAGATAGAATGTGTGGCCAGTGATACCAAGATAGTGTGTGTGTGGCCAGTGACACCAATATAGAGTGTGTGGCCAGTGACACCAAGATAGAGTGTGAGACCAGTGACACCAAGATAGAATGTGTGGCCAGTGACACCAAGAGAGAGTGTGTTGCCATTGACACCAAGATAGAGTGTGTGGCCAGTGACACAAAGAGAGATTGTGTGGTCAGTAACACCAATAGAGAGTGTGTGGCCAGTGACAACAAGATAGAGCGTGTGGCCAGTGATACCAAGATAGTGTGTGTGTGTGGCCAGTGACACCAATATAGAGTGTGCGGCCAGTGGTACCAAGATACAGTGTGCGGCTAGCGATACTAAGATAGAGTGTGTGGTCAGTGACACCAAGAGAGAGTGTGTCGCCAGTGACACCAAGAAAGAGTGTGAGGCCAGTGACAACAAGATAGTGTGTGTGGCCAGTGGCACCAAGATGGAGTGTGTGGCCAGTGACACCATGATAGAGTGTGAGGCCAGTGACACCAAGACAGAGTGTGTGGCCATTGAACCAAGATAGTGTGTGCGGCCAGTAACGCCAAGACAGTGTGTGTGGCCAGTGACACCAATATAGAGTGCGTCACGAGTGACACAAAGATAGAGTGTGTGGCCAGTGACACCAAGATAGAGTGTGTTGCCAGTGACACCAAGATAGAGTGGGTGGCCAGTAAAACCAAGGCAGAGTGTGTCGCTAGTGACACCAAGATAGAGTGTGTGGCCAGTGACACCAAGATAGAGTGTGTGGCTCGTGGCACCAAGATAGAGGGAAGAGTTCACGTGGATGAAATGGTTCTGGGAAATGCTTGTGAAAACCTTGCGCCATACACGATTGTCAACAGCATAAGGAAAATAATGATGTGGAGGAAGTGATCAGGACTGGAAGGACGGTGACAAGTGAGGACATCAGTGTTAAAACTCTAACAATATAGTTCAAGGATTATCTCGCTAATACAGAGGCTTCTGGCTGCTGAACCAACGGAAATTATAATTCAATAAGGTTCGCCTACGTTGCCCTGCAGATCTGGACATAAGAACCAATAGTCAGCCAAGGTCCCGAGACACTGGAAGACAAGAAGGCATGTAATATAGTCTGGAAAATGCTATTTCATTAAGATCATACCCTCAGAATTATCATTACGCCTCCTGAATATCTTTGCTGATGATGCCAAAGTTATGAGGGTAAAAGGAATAGCACTGTATCCGCCTAAAAGTGGATCTACACAAACTCCAAAGTTTATCTGATGCATTCTCGACTGAGTCAATGCAAGATAGAATACAGTGAAATAAAGGTTCAGTATGACTGTTATCTACCAGGAAATAATCTAAATGAATCCGTGTGTGGGACAGACGTGAGAGAAGACATCGCCTGAGTCCCAAGGGAGAACATTAAGGAAATAACCGATCTGCAGGTAAATATTAGAACAGCAGCGTTCAACTACAAAGAGGGTAATGTTCAGGAAGCTGTTCACATTCTATAGCAATACAAAACTTGAATATAATTCTCAAGACTTAAAGAAAGATGGATTCAGAAAGTAGGAGAGAGAGGAAGAGGAGATGGCGCTACAGGGCCTGTGCCTAATATGTGTAGCTTGGTTCCTAACGTGTAGCCTGGTGCCTGTCGTGTGTAGCCTGGTGCTTAACGTGTAGCCTGGTGCCTAACATCCAGGAGAACTGCTCATGATACTTATGAAGAGGAATGAAAAGGAAAATGTGAGGAGGAACCTTCAGTTTTTTATATCATCAGTTGCACGAGAATCATTTTTCTCTCTTTAATGCAAATAACTTTATAATGTACACACAAATGCACCCCTGCTACTCAGGGAGATAACACAGCAAAGCTGGGGACACACGGTCGTAACTCTGCCTTTGTTTCCAAACCGAATAAACCAAATTGGTCCATGTGGCCCTAATGTATTCTGCAACAGAGACGCTATTCCCTTACAATAGCCATTTGTAAATGAGCCATCAAGCAGGAGCGGCTAATGGTTATCTATACAAACGAGCAGAACAGACGGCTGTAATAAAATCAGGAAGCAGCGTTTGGCGAGTTGCTCGCCTGACTGAGAATTATATTCAGTTGGCCTGCTGGACAATGGCTGAATGCTGCTGCTGAGATCCTAATGAGCGGAACTTTCAAACGGCAGGAATTTGCAGCAAAACCCTGTCTTACACAAAATTCAGAGATGGGAATTGATCCTGTAGCTATACTGAAGGGCGACGCTGTATTACAGTAACATTCAGGGTAAAGGAAGCTGGAATACAGGCAGTTTATGGCCTTTATGTTGTGCTGTCGCCTCACCTCCCACCACCCCACAGAACCATAACGTATGTTAACACCTTTCCCACACACATACTCTCACACTGTTCCCCTCACGTCCAGTCTTAACTGTCTCTGCTCTTACTCACCTCACTCATCTTCTCTACTCTTACTCACCTCACTCACCACCTGACAACCCCACGTTGTACTGTACTGACCACCACAGTCTGCTTATGGTGTCATCATGAACTTCCTCATTCCTCAGTCAACCCATATCAAACCTCCCAGCAAGACGGTCCAGTCGTTAAGCATGACGGCAGGACCCATGGGTATGATGGACTGGTCTTTAACCCAACACTTGCTGGTGATATACAGCATCTCCCTGGAGGTCAACAGCTGGGGTGCCTGATGCCGGCGGTGTTTACAACTGCTGTGTGACAGTTGCAGCTGATGCAGTTTACAGATCAGCTGCTGTCATGGCTCGCTTGTTGACAGTGTTGTCGCTCATGTTACAAAACCACTCTAACAATCTTCCTGGTAAAGCCGGGTTCGCCTGTCTCAAATCAAAACGTCTGTTACGAATATCTGTCTCTTTATAAGGTTCACTCTCCTCTTCAAAGTGGTTCTACCTCTTGTGGCGGGGTAAACACTGATACTTCAACACGGGAAACGGGCAACAGGTAAGCCACAGGACTTGAGACGCATATGTGCCAATGAAACCTTAAGAAGAGAGAAAAATGAAAATGATGTCACAGAAAACGAGATATACAACAACTCACTACCCGAGAAATTTGCTGTTGCATCATCAGTAAGATAAGTACCGGTGATGCCTCCAACTGTCACTTCTTGCTATGATTTAAGACACTTGCACTCCTTATACCTGAACTCAAGACCATTCACACAGCTTTCATTCTTCCTAAACTCATATATGCCTCCCCACTGAGGCCTCTCCCTTATCCTGCACAAAACAAGGACAATCAGGAAAGGTGTGAAAGTGTGCTTGGAAAATTACCCTCCATCCCTCACACACGCTTATCAAAAGACGCTTGACACACTGATCCTCCCTGACCATCACCTGGACCTCATATGACAGTCCAGGAGTAACTCACCGTCATCTCCTGTCATTCCGGCGAGATTCCTCGTCCCCAAATTGCAGCTCCACATTACGTCCACATCCAGCTGATGTGAGTTAGTACAGACCGCTACAATATCACACGCACCCCAGCCAGTGTGAACATCATCAACATTCAGTACAATATCCGTACATAAACCTCCACTCCAGTATATGTGTAAAGTTTGTCGATCTAATATCTTGCCTCCTTTCATATGTCCACTGTATATGTCGTATGCATTTCTCCTGGACAATTTAAGTCTTTAGCTGCAGCTAATGCTATACACCTTT
>JAUUDW010041935.1:0-16836 GCA_032361385.1 Panulirus guttatus
CAACTAGCAGATAGGGGCGATCATAGCCGAGCGGTTGCGCTCCTGCCTGCCATGCTGTGGACGCGGGTTCGTATCCTGGTTGTTCGAGGTTTACATGATATATATATATATATATATACATAAACCTCGAACAGCCAGGGCACGAACCCGGGTCCACAGCGTGGCAGACGGAAGCGCTGCCACTCGGGTATGATCGCCCCTAATAGGAAAATGACTGTTGAATACTTAAGTAATCGAATACCCTCCGTCTCACAGTGGTGAGGAACGGGGTCTCGACTGGTCAAATCTCTTCAAGCTCACACAACCGATATATAACTTTTACAGAACCTAACTGTCCACACAATGAGATATATGTAACACGAAATAGTGCATATGAACGTGGGCTGAGCTTCTATATTTTTTTTTTATGTTGAAGGCTTCAGTCACGGACAAAAGTCCACATCAAGTCCTATACTCGTATTCATATACCACCGCGTTCATACAGTAAGATTCTGTAAATTGTTGGCTGCTCGTAACGTGAGCCTGTTGGGATTTGACCAGGGCAGAACCCGTTCCTCATGCAAGTGAGACGAAGGTTATTCGATTACTTGTAATCAAATAGATATTACCTTATTGTGGGCGATCATAGCTTAGCCGTTATGGTTCCTGATTATCACGCAAAGGGTCCTGGATTCGAATCCTGGCAGTTGGAGAGTATTATGTGTTTTATGAAAGAGCGCATTCATATGCACTATTCTCGTGTTCATATACAGATAATCGAATACCCTTCGACTCACATCCATGAGCAAATGGGTCTAAACTGGTCAAATCCCATCAGGCTCACATTTCCAGCTGCCAGCACTTTACAGAACCTTACTGCAGAAAGGCGGATATATATGAGCAGGAATACAGTGCATAGGAATGCGTTCTTCCATAGAACGCAAAATAGCCTCCAACAGAAAGAATTTTACCCGAGAACCTTTTGCGTGGTCGTCGGGAACGCTAACGGCTAGGCTATTATGGACCTTAATGGGGAAACGACTCTTCGATTACAAGTTACGGAATACCCTTCGTCTCCTATCCATGAGGAACGGAGACTACACCGGTCAATTCCCATTAAGCTCACATCAACAGCAGCTAGCAATTTACAGAACTTACTCTACAAACGCGGATATATACCAACACGAATATAACGCAGAGGAATATGTTCTATGATAAACACAAAATACCCTCCAGTAGCGAGGATTCGACGCCAACAGCCAGTAATCGAATCCAGGACCTTTTGCGTGGTAGTTGGAAACGCCAACGGCTAGGCTATGATCACCCCTAATAAGGAAATAATTTTTCGATTACAAGTAATCGAATACCCTTCGTCTCACATGCATGAGTAACGAGGTTTACACTGGTCAAATCGCATTATGCTCATGTTACCAGCAGCTAGCATTTCACACTCTTACTGTACAAAGGCGGAGGAATATGAACACGAATATAATGCATATAAAAATGCACTCTCTTAGAATATATAATACCCACCAACAGCCAGCATTCGAACCCAGGACCTTTTGTATGGTAGTCAGGGAACCTAATGGCTAGGCTATGATCACCCCTAAATCGGAAATGACTGTTCGAGAACAAGAAGTGGAATGACCTTTGTCTCATATCCATGAGCAACAGGGTCTATACCGGTCAATCACATCTGGCTCAATTATATGCCGTTGGCATTTTATACAACTTTGCAAATAGCAGAGGTATACGTACACGAATATAGTCCATATAAACTCGTACTTTTATAGAACACATAATATCCTCCAACAACCAGGAATCCAACCCAAGACCTTTTGCGTGGTAGTCGGGAACGCGAACAGCTAGGCTATGATCGTCCCTAATAGGGAAATGATTATTCGATTACACATGCATGAGCAACGAGGTTTACACTGGTCAAATCGCATTAGGTTTACGTTACCAGCAGCTACCATTTTCCAGAACCTTACTGTACAAACGCTGAGGTATATGAACATGAATATAGTGAATATAAACGCGCACTCTCTTAAGAGCACATAATACCCTCCAACAGCCAGGATTCGATCCCATGACCTTTTGCGTGGTAATCGGGTAACTTAACGGATAGTCTATGATCGCCCTTAACAGGGAAAGTTCTATTCGATTAAATTAATCGAATACCCTGCGTCTCACATCCATGAACAATGGGGTCAACACTGGTCAAATTACATTAGGCTCTTATTATGTACAGCTTGCATTTTACAGAACCTTACTGTACAAACGCGGAGGTATATGAACACGAATATAGCGCATATGAACTAGCACTTTCATTGAACGTAAAATACCGTCCAACGCTTAGGATTCGAACCCAAGACCTTTGCGTGGTGGTCGGGAACGCTAAGGGGTAATATGAAATCGGTCCTAATAGGAAAATGATTATTCGATTATATATAATCGTCGTCTCATATGCATGAGTAACGATATCTATACCGGCCAAATCCCATTAGGCTCACATTACCAGCAGCTAGCATTTTACAGAACCTTTCTGCAGAAGAGCGAATGTATACGAACACGAATATAGTGCATATAAACGAGCTCTATAATAGAACACGTAATACCCTCCAACAGCCAGCATTCGACTTGAGCAGCCAGGATTCGAAAACAAAACCTTATGCGTGGTAGTCATGAATCCTAACGGCTAGGCTATGATTGTCCCTAAACAGAAAAAAACTATTCGATCACTAATAATCGAATATATTCGTCTCATATGCATGAGCAATGTGGTCTACCCTGGACAAATCCCATCAGACTTACGTTACCAGCAGCGACCATTTTACACATCCTTATTGTACAAACGCGAAGGTATATGAACACGAATATAGTGCAGATAACACACACTTTCATAAAACATATAATACCCTCTTAAAGCAAAAATTCAAACCCAGGACTTTTTGCATGGTAGCTGGGAATGCTAACTGCTAAGTTATGATCGACCCTAATAGGGAAATGACTATTCAGTTACGAATAATCGAATACGCGTCGTCTCACAACCATGAGCAACGGGATCTACATCGACCAAATCCTATCAGACTCACATTACCAGCAGCTAGCATTTTACAGAAACTTACTGTAGAAACGCGGATGTATAGGAGTACGAATACAGTGCAGAAGAACGCGCTCTATCTGTGATCAAAAATACCCTCTAACGCCAGGATTCGAACCCAAGGCCTTTTGTGTGATAGACAGGAAACCTAACGGCAAGGTTATGATTGTCCCTAGTAGAGAAATGACTATTCGATTACAAACAATGGAATACATTTGTCTCATATACGTGAACAACCAGGATTACACCGGTCAAATCCCATTAGCCTCACTTTACCAGCAACTAGAATTTTTCAGAATATTACTGTACAAAGACCGAGGTATATGTACACGAAAATAATGCATATGAACTCGCACTTGCATAGAACAAATAATGTCCTCCAGCAGCCAGGATTCAAACCCAAGACCTTCGGCGTGGCAGTTGGGAACGCTAACGGATAAGCTATGATCGTCCCTGATAGGGAATAGCTATTCGATTACAAGTAATCGAATACCCTTCGTCTCACATCCCTGAGCAACGAGGTCTACACTGGTCAATTCCCAAGAATTTCACATTACTAGCAGCTCTCATTTTACAAAGCTTTAACGTACAAACTCGGATATATTTGAAAACGAATATAATTCATAGAAATATGCATTTTCAGAGAACACATAATGACCTCCACAAGCCAGTATTCGAACCTAAGACCTTTTGTGTGGCAGTTGGGAACGGTATCTTCTAGGCTATGATCGAAACTAATAGGGAAATCATTATTGGATTACAAGTAATCGAATTCCCCTTCGTCTCAAAACCATGAACAAATCCCATCACGCTCACATTACCAGCAGCTAGCATTTTACGAACAGGAATAGAGTGCATATGAACGTGCTCTTTAATAGAATACGTAATACCCTTCAACAGCCAGGATTCAACTCCAGCAGCCATGTTTCGAACCCAGGTCATTTTGTGAGGTAGATAGGAATCCTAAGGCAAGGCTATGATCGACTCTAATAGGAAAATGACTATTCGGAAGTACAAGTAATGGAATACCCGTCGTCTCACAAGCATGAGCAATGGGGTGTACACCGGTCAGATCCCACCTGGCTCATATTACCTACCAGCCGCTAGCATTTTACAGAACGTTACTGTACAAACGTAGAGGTATATGAACAGGAAAATAGTGGACATGAAAGCGATTTTCCATAGGACATATAATACCCTAAAACAGCGAAGATTCGACTCCAACAGCCATTATTCGAACCCAGGACATTTAAGGTTGTAGCCGGGAGCGCAAACGGTTAGGCTATGATCAACCCTAATGGGGAAATGGCAAACTGATTATAAGTAATCAAATACCCTACGTCTCATATCCATGAGCTCACATTAGCAGCAGCTATCATTTTACAGAATCTTACTGTACAAACGTATATGTATTTGAACAAGAATATAGGGCATATGAACGCGCATTTTCTTAGAACACATAATACCCTCTAACAGCCAGAAATCGAAACAAGGACTTTGTGCATGGTAGTCGAGAAACGGCTAGGCTATGATAGCCCCTGATAGGGAAATGACTTCGAGGACAAATAATGGAATGACCTTCGTCTTACATCCATGAGCAACGGGGTCTACACCGGTCATATCACATCTGCCTCACATTAGAAGTAGCTAGCATATTATAGAGCGTTACTGTAAAAACTTTGATTCATAGAAAACGAATATAGTTCATCTGAACGTGCACCTTAACAGAACATATAATACCCTGAGGCAGCTAGGATTCGAACCCAAGACCGTTTGCGTCGTACTTGGGAACGCTAGCGGGTAGGCCATGATTACCCCTAAAAGGGAAATGATTATTCGAATACAATTTTTCGAATACCCACCGTCTCACATCTATTAGTAACGGGGTCTCCATCGATCAAATCCCATCAGGCAACATTAACAAGCTAGCTAGCATTTTAGAGAAACTTAGTGTTAAAACGAGGAGGTATATGAACACGAATATAGTGAACATGAACGCGCACTTTCATAGAACACATTATACCCCCTAGCAGCCAGAATTCGAACCCAGGACCTTTTGGGTGGTGGTGGGGTTACCAGACAGCTAGTATGTGGTCGTCTCTAATTGGGAAATGTCTGTTCCATTACCTTTGGTCTCATATTCATTAGGAACGGGGTCTACAACGGTCAGATCCCATCGGCCTCACATTAAAAGCAGCTAGCATGTCAGAGGACCTTATTTTACTAATGCGATTGTATATGAACACGAATATGGTGCATAGGAACACACTTCTTCATAAAACGCATAATACCCTCTAACAGCCAGAATTCGACTCAAAGAGATTGGCCCTATTGCATGGTAGTTGGGAACGCTAGCATGTAGTCTATAATCGCCCTTAATAGGGAAATGTCTATTCGATTACTAGAAATCGAATATCCTTCGTCTCATATCCCATTACAACTGGGTCTACACGGGCAAACCCCATCTGGCTCACATTACCAGCAGTTAGCATTTTAAAGAACGTTAATGTACAAACGCGGATGTGTATGAGCACGAAAATATTGCATATGAACGCTCATTTTCATAGAACACATATTTCTCTCCAACAGCCAGGATTCGGACCCAGAACCTTTTGCGTGGGGTGGAGAAACCGAACGGCTAGGGTATAATCGCCCCTAATACGGAAATGACTATCCGATTACAGGTAATCGAATGCCCTTCCTCTGACTTCTATGTGCAATGGGGACTACAGCGGTCAAATCCCATCAAGCAGCTTCTATTTCAGAAAACCTTACTGTGCAAACGCAGTGATATATGAACACAAGTATAGTCCATATGAACGCGCACATTCATAGAACACAATACACTCCAAAAGCCAGAATTCGAACTTAGAACCTTTTGCGTGGCAGTCGGAAAACCTGACGGTTAGGCTATAATCTACCATAAATTAGGAAATGACTACTAGATAACAAACAATTGTATAGTCTCACATCCATGAGCAACGTGGTCTACAGCGGTCAAATCCCATCAAGCTCACATTACCATCAGCTAGCATTTTACAGAACCTTACTGTACAAACACGAAGGTATATGAATACGAATATAGTGCAGATGGACGCACATTTTTGTAGAACATTTAATGCCCTCTAACAGAAAGGATCCAAATCCAAAACCTTTCGCGTGATCGAACCTAATAGGAAAATGACCATTGAATTTCATGTAATCGAATACCCGTCGTTTCACATGCATGAACAACGGATTCTACACCGGTCATATTCCATCAGGCTCACATTACCAGCAGCCAGCATTTAACAAAGCTTTACTGTACAAACGCGGAGGTGTATGAACACGAATATAGTGCTAAAAAAACGCGCACTCTCTTAGAACACATATTACCCCTCCATGAGCCAGAATTCGAAACAAGGATCTTTAGCGCTGGAGTCGAGAAACCTAATAGCCAGGCTGTGATCACCCCTAAATGAGATATGAAAATTCGATTACAAGTTATCACATCCAAGAGGAAAAGGGTGTTCGCCGGTCAAATGTCATCAGACTCACATTTCATGCAGTTATGATTTTACAGAACCTTACTGTACAAAACTTAGAGGTATATGAACAGGAATATAGTGCATATGAACGGGGTTCCAACAGCCAGGATTCGAATCCAGGACCTTTTACGTGGTTGTCGGGAACTCCAACGGCTACGGTATGATCGCCCCTAATGGGGAAATGATTATTCGATTACAATTACTAGAATACCCTTCGACTCACATGCATGAGCAACGGGGTCTACACTGGTCAAGTTCCATTAGGCTCACGTTACCATGAGCTTGCACTTTACAGAACCTTACTGTACGATCGTGGAGGGATATGATAGAAAATATAGTGCATGTGAACACGCACTTTCATAGAACACAGTACCATCCAACAGCCAGAATTCGAACCCAGGTGCTTTTGCATGGTAATCCAGAAACAGATATGCCAGGGGTCGGCAGCCTTTGGCATCCGTGCCAGACTTGGCACGCAGAGTGCTTGCCTATGGCACGCCACGTGATTCAAAGGAGTCGCTACATAGTGCTGTAAAAAACAACACCTGGCACTCAAGGTAGTAAGAAAAGGCATTAATTATAAACTGGCACACTATATTCAAAAGGTTCCCGACCCCTGGGCTATGCTATGATCGCCCCTAATAGCGAAACGACAGTTCGATTAGAAGTTATCGAATACTCGTCGTCTCGCATCCATGATCAACGGGGTCTACACCAGCAAAATCCCATCAGGCTTACATTTCCAGCAACTAGCATTTAACAGGACCATACTCTACAAATGCGGATGTACTATATGAAAACGAATATAGTGCATATGAGCGTGTACTTTCGTAGTACTTATGATATCCTTGAACAGACAGGATTCGATCCGAAGGCCTTTTGTATGGTAATCAGGTAACCTAACGGCTAGTCTAAGATAGCCCCTAATAGAGAAATGTCCATTCGATTACAAGTAATCGAATATCTTTCGTCTGACATCCATGAGCAACAGGTCTACACCGGTCAATTAACATCTGGCTCACATTAAAAGCAGCTAGCATTTATAGAACCTTACTGTACAAATAGCGGAGGTATATGAACACGGATATAGTTCATCTGAACATGCACTTTCGCATAACACATAATACCTTCAAGCAGCCTGGATTCGAACCCAAGACCGTTTGCGTAGTACTTGGGAACGCAAGCGGGTAGGCTATGATTACCCCTAATAGAGAAATGACTATTCGACTAAATTTTTTCGAATACCCAGCGTCTCACATCTATTAGAAAAGGGGTCTACACTGGTCAAATCCCATCAGGCTAACATTAACAAGCTAGCTAGCATTCTACAGAAACTTAGTGTAAAAACGCGGAGGTATATGACCACGAATAGAGTGATCATGAACGCTCACTTTCACAGAACACATAGTACCCTCCAGCAACCTAGATTCGAACCCAGTACTTCTTAGTTGATGGTTGGGTAACCTAACAGGTAGTATATGATCGTTCCTAATTGGGAAAAGTCTATTCGATTGCAAGTAACTGAATATCCATTGTGTCATATTCAATAGCATTGGGGTTTTCAGCGGTCAATTCCCAACAGGTTCACATTAAAAGTAGCTAACATATTAGAGGACCTTACTGTACAAACGCGGATGCACATGAACAGGAATATCGGGAACATGAACAAGCTCTTTCATAAATGAAATAATACCCTCCAACAGCCAGAATTAGAATCAAACAGCCTGGTCCTATTGCGTGGTAGTCGAGAACGCTAACATCTCGGCTATGATCGCCCTTAATAGGGAAATGACTGTTCGAATGCATTCAAGACCAACCTTGTGTTCATTGATCAAATTCCATCTGACTCACATTACAAGCGGTAAGCATTTTACAGAACTTTACCGTACAAACGAAGGGGTATATGAACAGAAATTTATTGCATATGAACGCGATTTTTCATAAGGCATATGATACTCTCCAACGGCCAGGATTCGAACTCAGGACCTTTACGTGGTTGTCGGGAACGCCAACTGCTACGGGATGATCGCCCCTAGTGGAAAAATGACTATTGGATTACAAGTAATCGAACATCCTTCGTCTAACATCGATTAACAACCAAGTTTTCCCTGTTAAAAATCCCATCAGGCTCACATTAGCAGCAGCTATCATATTACAGAAAAGTACTCTACAAACGAATAGGTAATTGAACAAGAATATAGACGCGCACTTTCATGGAACACATAATACCCTCCAACAGCCAAAACTCGAAACCAGTAATTTTTGCGTTGTAGTCGGGAAACCTAACGGCTAGGCTATGTTCGCCATTAATACGGATATGACTTCGAGAACAAATAATGGATCGACCTTCGTCTCATATCCATGAGCATCAGAGTCTAACATTTCATAGCGGAGGTATATGAACACGAAAGTAGTGCATATAAACGCGCTCTTTCATAGAACACATAATACTCTCTAGCAGTCAGGATTCAAACCCAAGACCTTTTACTTGGTAGTTGGGAAAGCTGACGACTACACTATGATCACCCCAATAAGGAAAATGAGTATTCCATTACAAATACTCGAATACCCTTCGTCTCACATGCATGAGCAGTGGGGTTTATAGTGGTCAAGTCCCATTATGCTCGCTTTACTAGCAGCTTCCATTTTATAGAACCTTATTGCACAAATGCAGAGGTATATGATCAGAAATGGGTAACTGAACAGGAATATAGGGCATATGAACACGCACTTTCATAGAACACATAATACCATCCAACAGCCAGAACTTTTGCGTGGTAGTCGAGAAACGGCTAGGCTATGATCGCCCCTAATAGGGAAATGACATTTCGATTATGATTTAACGAATAACCTTCGTCGAAACATCCACGAGCATCGGGGTCTGCACCAGTAAAATACCATCAGGCTCACATTACCAACAGCTAGCTTTAATAGATCCTTACTCTACAAACGCGGAAGTACTATACGAACACGAATAGAGTGCATATGAACGCATGCTTTCGTAATACATATGTTATCCTACAACAGCTAGGATATGAACCCAGGAGATTTTTGCTTGGTATCTACCAACCTAAAGGTAGTCTGTGATCGCCCTTAATGGGGAAATGTTTATTCAATTTTTAGTAATCAAATACCTTTCGTCTTACATTCATGAGCAACGGGGTCTTCACTTGTCAAATCCCATTAGGCTCATATTACATTCAACTATCATTTTACAGAACCTTAATGTACAAACAAGAATATAGGGCATATGAACACGCAAGAATTCGAACCCAAGACCTTTTGCGTGGTAGTCGGGAAATCTAACGGCTAGGCTAAGATCGCCCCTAATACAGAAATGACTGGGCGAGAAAACGTAATGGAATGACCATCGTGTCATATCCATGAGCAACAACAGGCTCTACACCAGTCACGTCCCATCAGGCTCACATTGCAACTAGCTAGCAATTTATAAAACCTTATTTACACAAGCAGAGATATATGAACACGAATATGGTGAAAATGGATGCACAATTCATAGGGCAAATGATACCCTCCAACAACCAGGATTTGAACCCAGGACTTTTTGCGTGTTGAACCTACCCAGCTTGTGTATGATCGCCCCTAATTGGAAAATGTGTATTCGATTACAAGTAAGTGAATACTCTTCGTCTCACATCCATTAGCTTTGAGGTCTGCAACGGTAAAATTCCATCAGTCTCACATTATAAACCCCTGGCATGTTAGAAAACCTTATTGTACAAACGCGGATGTACATGAACACGAATATAATGCATATAAACGCGCTCTTTCATAGACCACGTAATACCTTCCAACAGCCAGAATTCGACTCAAAGAGCCAGGCCTTATTGCGCGGTAGTCGGAAACGCCAAGAGCTAAGGTATGAATGCCCCTAATACGGATATGACTATTCTTTTAGAAGTAATTGAATACCCATCGTGTCACATACATTAACAATGGCGTCTACTCTGGCAAATCCCATCTTGCTCACATTACCAGCAGCTAGCATTTTTAAAAAAATACTATACTGTACAAACGCTGAGGTATAGGAACACGAAAATATTGCATAGAAATGCACACTTTCATAAAACATATTACCCTCCAACATCCAGGATTCGAACCCAAGACCTTTTGTGGGATAGTGGGGAAACTTAACGGCTAGGCTTTGATCGACGTTAATAGGGAAATGACTATTCGATGAAAAGTAAACGAATACCCTTCGTCTCACATCCAAAAGCAAAGGGGTGGTCACCGGACAAATCTCATCAGACTCATATTACAAGCGGTAAGCATTTTACAGAACCTTAATGTTCAAACGTAGAGGTATATGAACAGGAATATAGTGCATATGAACGGAGTTTTTCACAGGGCATATGATACCCTCCAACAGCCAGGATTCAATCCCAGGATCTTTTACGTAGTTGTCGGGAAGGCCAACTAGGTCTACAGTGTTGAAATTCAATCAGGCTCGCATTAGCAGCAGCTATCATTTAACAGAACCTTACTCCACAAAAGCATAGGTAATTGAACAAGAATATAGGGTATTTGAAGGCGCACTTTCATAAAACATTTAATACCCTCCAACAGCCAAAATTCGAAATTAGGAATTTTTGTGTCGTAGCAGGGAACCTAACAGCTAGTCTATGATCGCCCCAAGTAAGGAAATGACTGTTCGAGAACAAGTAAGGGATTGACCATCATGTCATATCCATGAGCAACGTAGTCTACACCGGTCAAATCACATCAGGCTTCCATTTCCAGCAGATAGCATGTAACAGAACCTTGCTCTACAAAAGCGGAGGTACTGTATGAACATGGATATAGTGCATATGAATGCGCGGTTTCATAGTACATACATATCCTCGAACAACCGGGATTCCAATCCAGGACCTTTTGCGTGGTAATCAGTAACCTAACGGCTAATATACGATCGCCATTAATAGGAAAATATCTTTTTGATTACAAGTAATCGAATACCTTTCGTCTTACATCCCTTAGCAACCGTGTCTACACCGGTCAAATCTTACAGGCTCACATTACCCGCAGCTAGAATTCTACAGAACCTTACTGTACAAACTCATAGGTATATGAACACGAAGAAAGAGCATATGAATATGCTCTTTCACAGAACATATAATATTACCCTCCAATAACCAGAATTCGAACCTTGGACGTTTTGCGTGGTGCTTGGGTAACTTAACAAGTATCCGAATATACTTCGTCTAATATCGATGAGGAACCAGGTCTACGCTGCTGAAATCCCATCAGGCTCACATTAGCAGCAGGTATCATTTCACAGAGCCTTACTGTACAGACATAGAGGTAATTGAACAAGAATATAGGGCTTATGAACGCGTTTTTATAAAATATATAATACCCTACAATATCCAAAAATCGAAATCAGGAATTTTTGCGGGGGAGTTGGGAAACCTAACGGCCAGGCTACGATCGTCCCTAATATGGATATGGCTTTTCAAGAAGTAATGGATTGACCTTCGTCTCACATACATGAGCTACGTGATTTACACTAGTCGAGTACCACTAGGCTCACAATACTAGAAGCTAGCATGTAACAAAACATTACAAAAGCGGAGGTACTATGTGAACACGAATGTAAAGCATGTGAACACGCGCTTTTGTAGTACATTTAGTATCCCCCAACAGCCAGGATTTGAACGGAAGACCTTTTGCGTTGTAGTTGGGAACACTAACTACTACGCTATCATCCCCGCAATAGGGAAATGACTGTTCTGTTACAAATACTCGAATGCCTTTCGTTTCACATGCATGAGCAACGGGGTTTACACTGGTCAAGTCCCATTAGGCTTACAGAGAAACGGCTAGGCTATCATCGCCCCTAATAGGGAAAGGACAATTCGATTAGTATTTATCGAATACCCATCGTCTCACATCCATGGACATTGGGGTCTACACCAGCAAAATCCCATCAGGCTTACAATACCAGCAGCTAGCATTTAACAGAACCTTACTTTCAAACGCGGAGGTACTAAATATGCGCAAATATAGTGCATATTAACGCGCTCTTTCGAAGTACATATAATATCATCAAAGTTTGGGGACTCAAGGTCCTTGAGGCGTGCAACAGGTGTGTTTATGTTGGAATAAGCACAAACACAACCTTTGAACCGGAATCGTGAATGGAGGTTATAGTTAGATATGAAAATGGGACTAGTGAGAACATCATTAGACAACTGTGTCTCAGAGAGAAGAAAGATTTTAGGAGAGGTACTAGACAGATGGTGTTCAACTGAGGAGAAGTTACTAGAGAGACCACGAATGTTGGTATAGTGAATAGAAAAAGAGGAAGGTCTCACAGAGAAGGGAGAGTCATGGGAGGGGCCGGTACTACTACTGCTAGAGCCCTCCCTCTCATTGGCAGTAGAGTCAGGCTGAAATCCGGAGATTCTTAGCACCCCATGATGCCGGGGACTAGGGGCCATAGATTGGACGGAATCTATCATTTTGATACTTATAAGTGCTAGAGTGGACAGAAAGTGGCAGAAGTGTTTATGTGAAGAAGTAGTAATGAAAAGCAAGGTGTATGGCGTTTATAAGAAGATGGTTGAACTAACCCGGTAGTCCCGTATTGATAAAACAGAAAGTTAAACCAGCAATCATGACATGGAGAGTGTAGGATGGTTCCGGGCACCACTTTAACGTTCCTCAGTCAGGATGGTAGTACAACCCTGGGCGAGTGTTGTCAACAATCCACCAACAGCCAAAATTCGAAACCAGGAATTTTTGCGTGGCAATCCGGAAACCTAACGGCTAGGCCATTATGATCGTCCCAAATACGGAAATGGCTGTTCAAGAACAAGTAATGGATTGACAATCGTCTCATATCGATGAGCATCCGGGTCTAGACTGGTCAAACCACATGTGGCTCACATTACAAGCAGCTAGCATTTTATAGAACCTAACTGTACAAATAGCGGAGTTATATGAACCAAAGTATAGTGCATATGAACTGCACTTTCATAGAACACATAATACCTTCCAGCATCCAGAATTCAAACCCAAGACCCCTTGCGTGGCAGTCAGGAACGCTAGCGACTACGCTATGATCGCCCATAAAAATTAAAATGACTTCGATTACAAATACTCGAATAACCGTCTCACATTTATGAGCAACTGGGTTTACACCGGTCAAGTCCCAATAGGCTCACGTTACCAGCAGCTTGCATTTTACAGAACCTTACTGTACAAACGCGGAGGTATATGATCTAAGATATAGAGCATATAAACAAGCACTACCATAGAACAAATAAAATCCTCCAATAGCCAAAATTCGAACCCAGGACCTTTTGCATTGTAGGTGAATAACCAAACGGCTAGGCTTTGATCGCCTCTTACAGGAAAATGATTTTTCGCTTACAAGTAATCGAATATTCTTCGTCTCACTTGCATGACTAACTATGTGTACACTGGTCAAATCCCATTAGGCTCACGTTACCAGAAGCTAGCATTTTACGGACCATTACTGTACAAACACGGAGATATATAAACACGAATATATTGCATAAAAACGCTCACTTTCTTGGAACACCTAATGCCCTCCAGTAGCCGGGATTCGAACGAAGGATCTTTTGTGTGGTAGTCCAGACACATAACGACCAGGCTATGATCGCCCCTAATAAGGAAATGAATATTCAATTGCAAGTTATCGAATACACTTCGTCTCACATCAAAGAGCAACGGGATTTTCACCGGTCAAATCCCTTCAAGCTCACATTACCAGCAGTTAGAATTATATATAACCATACAGTACAAACGTAGAGGTATATGAACAGGAATATATTGGACATAAACCTAACGGCTAGGCAATGATCGCCCTTAATAGGGAAAAGACTAATCGATTACAAGTATTCGAATACCCATCGTCTCATATGCATAAGCAATCAGGTTTACAGTGTTGAAATCACCTCAGGCTCACATTAGCAGTAGCTATCATTTTATAAAACTTTATTGTACAAACGAATACGTATATGATCAAGATTATTTGGCATATGAACGTGCACTTTCATAGAGAAAATTATTCCTTCCAGAAGCTAGTATTCGAACTCAAGACCTTTTTCGTGGTAGTTAAATATCTTGAAACGTTTTTTTTTTTCTTTTAGGCATTTCTCTGTCTATATATCTGATGCACGTTCCCTTCGGGAACTCAGTTAAGGGGATGGCCACGATAAAAGAGTCTCCATAACTGGTGAATTCGTGCCACTTTTTAGCCTTTAGTCCCTCAACGGTTAGGCTATGATCGCCCGTAAAAAGGAAATGATTATTCGATTACAAGTACTCGAATACCCGTCGTCTCATATCCATGAGCGACGGTGTTTACACTGGTTAAATCTCATTAGGCTAACGTTACCAGCAGGTAGCATTTTATAGAGCCTTGCCTTACAAGTGTAGAGGTATATGAACACGAATATAGTACATATTAATGCGCACTCTCTTGGAAAACATAACACCCTTCAACTACCAGGATTCGAACGAAGGATATTTTGCGTGGCAGTCGAAAAACCTAACAGACAGGCTATAATCGCCCCTAATAAGGAAATGACAGCTCGATAATAAGTTATCGAGTACACTTAGTCTCATATATAAGAGCAACGTTCTTTCATCGGTCAAATTCCATCAGGCTAACATTACCAGCAGTTGGTATCTTATAGAACCTTACTGTACAAACGCAGTTGTATATGAACAAGAATATATTGACATGAACGCGGTCTTTCAAAGGGCATATAATACCCTCCAACAGCCAGGATTCGACCCCAAGAGCCATGATTCGAACCCAGGTCCTTTTGCGTTGTAGTCGGAAACGCCAACGGCTAGGCACTGATCGCCTCTAATGGGGAAATGACTAATCGATTACAGGTAATCGAAAGCCCTTCGTCTCATATGCATGAGCACCCATGTCTACGCTGTTGAAAACCCATCAGGCTCACATTAGCAGCAGCTATCTTATCAAAGAACCTTACTGTACAAACGCATATGAACGCGCATTTTATACAGCACATAATACCCTCCAACAGCCAGGATTTGAGCCCAAGATATTTTGCGTGGTAGTCGGGAAAGCTAACGACATCGCTATGATTATCCCTAATAGGGAAATGACTACTTGATTACTAACACTCGATTACGCTTCGTCTACACTGGTCAAGTCCCATTAGGCTCATGTTACCAGCTGCTTGCATTTAACAGAATTTTACCGTACAAACGCGGAGATATATGATCAGAAATAAAGAGCATATGAAAATGCACTTTCATAGAAAAACATAAAACCCTCCAAAAGCCAGAATTCAAACCCAGGACCTTCTTTGTGGTAGTTGAAAACGTATAGTCTATGATCGCCCCTAATAGAGATCTGACAATTCGATAGAAATTCTCGAATACCCTTCATGTCACATCCATAAGCAATGGCGTCTACACTTGTTAAATCATATTAGGCTCACATTAGCAGCAGCTATCATTTTTCAGAGTTTGATTGTACAAACGCAGAGGTTAGTTAACACGAAAATAGTGCATATGAATGCGCACTTTCATAGAATGCAAAATACCCTCCAGCAACCAGAATTCGAAACTAGGACTTTTTGCGTGGGAGTCGGAAAAACTGACAGCTGAATTTTGATCGTCCTTAATTCGGAAATGTCTATTAGAGAACAAGTCACTGAATGACCCTCGTCTCATATCCATGAGCAACGGGGTCTACACTGGTGAAATCACATCTGGCTCACACTACAACCTGCTAGCATTTTACTGAAACTTACTGTACGAATTACAGACGTATATGTACACGAAAAGAGCGCATATGAACTCGCACTTTCATAGAACAGAAAATACCGTTCAGTAGCTCTAATTCGAACACAAGACCTATTGTCTGGTAGTCGGGAACGCTAACGTTTAGGGTTTCATCGTTCCTAATACCATATACCCTTCGTTTCACATCCCTGAGCAACGAGGTATACACCGGTGAAATCCCAGCAGGCTCACGTTACCAGCAGCTTCTGTTTTACAAAACCTTACCGTAAACCATGGAGATATATGAACTCTAATATACTGTACATGAGTATGCATTTCTATAGAACTCATGATGCCATCCAGCAGTCAAGAACCGAAGACCTTTTGCATGGCTTTTGGGAAAGTTAACAGCTAGGCTAAGATCGACCCTAATATGGAAATTCGTATTCGATTAAAAGTAATCGAATACCC
>JAUUDW010042043.1:0-16836 GCA_032361385.1 Panulirus guttatus
TTCCCACCTGAAACTCCCTCAAGGGTGTGGCCACAACAATAGTCTCTCCATAACTAGTAAACTCCAGTGCTGCTTCTTATCCTTTAGTGCCTCACCCTTAATGGGCCTCTGGCAGAGGGAAACTCAGCACAGTGTTTGCAGAGCCTGGTACCTAATGTTCCTACTAATTACTTCTCCCTAATGCTCCTGCCTAATGTTCCTACCTACTACTTCTACCTGATATTTCTGTCTATTGCTCCTGCCTAATTGTTCCTAACTACTGCTTCTATCTATTGCTCCTACCATTTTGCAGAAAGGCAGGGCTAGTGTATTGTGCTCATTGCAGGAAAATCTAGAATAAAGAAGAATGAACTATGTGAGCTAAGTGTTGTCAAATGTCATGTATGACAAGAAGAAATTGTTTGTTCATGGACAGAATGCCAGTAGTCCACATGTGGGTGAGGCAGAAAGAAAAGACAGCTACCAGGGTCAGGGGAGCACAACTTGACAGCCACTAAAGTGCTGGGTCACTTGGCAGCCATCACTAACCCTCCCTATACCCAGTCGGGTAGTACTGGTAATACCTCCCTGGTCGTTGGCTGCCTACCAACTGCTACCTTCCCATACATTATTAGAATAAAAGTAATTAATGAAATTTACCTCTTAAGTGATTTTTCTTTCACTGTTGTATGAATATCTTTGAAAATGAGACTGAATGTATTGGATATCTTGAAAAACCTGAATTATGACAGGTTGGAAAGGAGAACTTAATAAGACATTTAAGGGATGAGACTGATATACTGTATATGATTCTTATATATGGGTTTTCCAATTAAACATTTCCTGTCTTCCATATTTCATCGTTTTTGAGCCAAAAAATTCTTTATGCACACAGTGACATCCCTAAATGTTTACAATAATTTACCTTATCAGCTTTTTTCAAGAAGCAATATCATTTTACAAGAATGTGTTTGATTTACCTCAGTAGGACTGTAAAGTTCAGCATCTCCCCAGCACACTGTACAGTCATAGTCTTGGGGTCCTAAGCAGCTGCGACATGAGTAATGACACGAACGACAAGTCAAGGAACCAGTTAGGCCCTTCTCTTGTGGGTTCCATGCATAGTGACTTTCTGGACAGCTTTGCAAGCACTTGCCATCATAAAGATAGTCACCTTTCTGACATTCTGAAATCATAAGTGATGAATTAGTTTGTGTTATGCTCATTAGATTTTATTTAGTAAAAGCTGTTTTCATACTTTTGGTTCAGCTTTCATCACAAAATCTTACTGCACAAGAACTTTAATTTTAGTTTGAATAAATATAGTTAATCATGTGTACAAATTCATTGTTATATTTGTTATACAAAGTAATGCTGCATATTCATATTTCTTCTAAACTTGATAAATTGTAGTCTGCAAGGATAGATAACTAAAAATACAACATTCTAGGGAAACTTGTGTTTCATCTACCTAAAACAAAAAACATGCAGTACAAAAATAGATATTTTACTAACAGTATTCGCTCATGTAGCTCCAATGAATAAGACCAGTCAGAACATAAATAAGTAAACAAGAGATGAAAAATTAAAGTTTATATAAATGGATAACATGAAAGAACAGTATTCACTGAAGAACTTAGATACCTCAATTTTCACTAACACATGCATTTCTCATCCGTTTTTATATGCTATCTAAAGATAAACACAAAAAATACATTATGGGGATGCATAACTTACAAATGGTTAGTTGTTAGAAAGTAGTGAAACATTAGATAACCCACTGTAGTAAACTCAGGGCAGGCATGTAAAAAAATAAAGTTAACATGAAAATAAGAGACAGAATATGCAAAACAGAGGAAGCAAGGGCAGCAGTGTGATGGCTGTTATTTCGGTGGGTCTTACCAGATTCAGCACTGATGGTAAAATACATTCTACCTATGGAAGGAACAGGATTCAATTAATGAAAAAGGGTTGTAACTCAAAAGTAAATCAAGATATCATAAAGACATGACAAGTAGAAGCCAGAGTTTTTAAATACATACTGATGCATTTAGTAAATATTTTAGAGCTTGAGTATTAAAGCATCAACTAAACAGATACATTTTAATTTTGGAATTTAGAAAAATAAAATGTTTACATTTGGGTTAATTCTTTAGTAGGGCACTCATGTTATTTTCCTGCAACAACTCACCTGTCCAGGGAGCAGGAGAGTGTTGCCTGCGAGGCCCCAACACCAACACTCAACACCGACAGTCAAACACCACCATCACACAGCTGCTTCAAGAATGCCCAACCCTGCCAACTCCTCTACTACTCTACCATGGGTACTACCAATATGACTATGCATTACTAGTACATGTAAAGTACCTGGTATGAGTGGCATAGTCATGTGTAGGTGGTAGAGAAATTGTGGGTAAAAGCAGGAAAAGAATGAGGGAAGAGGAGAAATCCCAAAATAAGTATGGAAATAGGTTATTTCACATGGAAATTGGCAATACAAGGATAGGAAAAAGTAGGAGACCCAACTGTTAAAGCAAACAATTTTAATACCTCAGGTCAGAAAGAATAAAGAGTGCTATGATTTATTAGTTGATGATAATGCATTTAAATGACACAATCAATGACTGCCAACATAATGAAGATAATGGAAATAGCTAATAAAGATCATATACAATACAATGGTCATTTGGAAGAAATAATAAAGAATACAGAAGAAATGAAACATATTGACTTTGAAAGTTAGATTAGAATATTTCATAACATTTAAGGGTAAAGTTGGAAATACTGGGGTCGAGAAAGAACTTTACATTGACCCTAGACACATCAGTTTCTATCAAAGCTATACAACTGAAGATAAGACTAAGATGTAAACAAATGTTATCTAGGTATTTGACTGAATAAGACTGAGTTATATATATCTGCTGTAAGGGTTAATTTGAAATAATCCATCTAGGTTAGAACTTGAAGTTGCCACTTATGTACAAAAATGTAATGGATAGAGGAAAAAAGATTTTGTCAATTTTGCCAAAGTTTTTCTGCAGTTTTGTTGCCAGTGCTTTTACACTGCCTTTTTTCTCTCACTCACTTAAAACATTACTAAAATCTTGTATGTACAAATACATGTGATTTGATTTATATTTGTGTCATATTCCCTCATCAGTAACTGTACTTATAACAATACTCTTCTTTTTTCATTTACATAAAGTCTTTTATAAGTCTGATCAATCAGCTTAATTGTCTGCTTATCCTTGTGTCATCAAATCAAATTAATACTCTGATGTGAATAGACATATTCCAAGTTGCATCCATCTGTTAGCTTAAGTAAGCAGATTCCCTTAGGGTTAGAAATTAAAAACTGTGTGAATCAGCTAAGCTGTGGAATGGTTTTCTAAAGTTACAGCAAGAATGGCAAGCACAATTGGAACTAAAGTCAAATGCAAATAATGTATAGTGTTCAAAATAATATTCTCTCCGGTATCCTTGAAACTTAAGTGATTAGACAAAGAACTGCAATTAATGTTCTGCCATGAATAATATGGAATGTTTTGATAATTCCTGGTTTAAGCAATTCAGATTTATTCAAACATCAAAAATAATCATCTTTGCACTTCCTGCAGCAAGTAGGAAATTGAAAAATATCATGTTCAAATCAGTATATCTATGTATAGTTTTGAATCAACAAGCAATACTTTGTGTTGGGTATTTCAGCCCCTAAACACATTTTGTATAGGTTGAAAGTAACCTTTTCAAAGTTTGTTGAAACTAAGCACAGATCCATAGTTACATCATACTTAGAAACCATATTAGACTATGAGAAACTGTAGCACAGTCAAAGTTCATAAACTTAAATTTCCAAAGTTTGTACTGTTCAAGAATCCTTCCACTTTTCAGTTTTAAGGGTATTCTACTCTTACTGTCTTACAAAAAATTGAAATGTCTTGAAACCAAGCTAGAGGTATTTCAACACACAAACTCCATGAATGGCATGATATTGTAAATGCAACAGTTTAAGAAATCAAAATGCAACATTACAAGATCTTGAAATTCTGTGAAGATCACAGCACAGAACAAGTTTAGTGGACCTTGAAGTGATGTAAGAATGGTTCAAGCAATGCAGAAGTGAAGGGGTATCTATTTCTGGCTTCCTTTTGTATGAAAAGACCATACCATTTCACCACTCAAAAGTATTTCATTTTAAGTAATCTGCACACTGCTTGGTCCCAAGGAGTATGAATTTTTAGCTTTGTGCTTAAGTCCTCTTGAGACAATTGTAGATTGTAATGGCAAATGTTCACAATTATTCAGTCAAGAAGGATTTTTTTTTTTCTTAGGATGACTAAAGACTGATCAATTAAAAACATCAGGCTTTTGACTCTGAATCCAACCACTATCTTAATGGGAAAACAAAATGTCGTGTATCATTGAATGTGTGAGCATTCATAGATAATTACCTCCACTGAGTAAATGATAGTTGTACGAATCCATATGTTGAAGTTTCAAAAATTTGTTGTTTAGATATTTCTTTGTAAGAAATTATTTTCTATGAACATTTTTAAGTCCATAGAATACAGAATTGTAGTTCAGAAGCTTGACATAACTCTAACTGGCTAGAGGACTTTTGGGTCAGAGCACTAATTCTTTTCATATTCTAAGACCTATTAAGAAATCCTTCTCTAAGTCCCGTTCCTGTTTGTACATTTTCTTCTAGCTTTGCACAATTTCAACAAATCAGATTTTGCAGAATTTATTCTTACCAACAAAGATTGCTTTACACATGGCTGGTTCACACACATGTACTGTTTGATTATGTTGTGGGCTTCAGCCCACTCTCAATTTAAGCTCTTATCCAGCCAAACCTAAGTGAAACCATTTTCCATTAATGTATCTTTTTGATAATTTAATCTTTTACTCATTTCTCGTGTGCTGTAAACTTTTCTTCTGTATAGTCATTACACCAGATATTCAAGTGCTCCATATTTTATAAGTTATCCCATATATCTACATATTTTAGGCATGGATTTTTGGAAACTTGTGGGTCTATTCATACATAATTTATCATTTTGTTTATTGGAATAAGGCATTAAAATCTACTCCAGTGGTCTGTTGATTTCTGATTTCTGTAACATATTTTTGAGTTGAATTATGTTGAATTTAGTATAACAAGTTGCTTCACCCATACCTGACTATTCCTGTGACCACAGCAGCTGTTAAGAGCATTCTAAACACTGTGGAACATCAAAACTTACTAAAGTAACAGCATGTCTCAGCAGAGGTTAAACCATTGTATGGTAATGCATATGGTCAAGAATCACATGTATGCATTGGGTATGAATACTTTGGCCTCTGAGTTTGACTTGATATGATTGGCAGAAAACAATTTTGGCTCCCTCACTAAAAAGTGGTTGTGCATGTTCGTTCTAATATGTAGCTCAGATATGTCAGTAGTAAATGACTTAGAAATAAAAGTTGATTGTTATAAAATTAACTTGTTTTGTGCATTTATCCAAATGTGCATTTCTAGGTTATCAATTTGTCCTACTAGATGATTATACAACTGTAAAGCAAAGGCTTGCTGAATGTGACAGTTTATTGTAGTGGCTCCTAAACACTCACAAAACACAACACCCAAAGCAATGAAACTGTTTTAGCAAAGTATCTGTAATGCAATGAATAGGTATTGCTTTTTCAAATTTAATACTTGGGGTTTTGTAAATTCCAATGCCATGGCACACTTCAAGAAGGTCTATGGTGCACAGTCTGGGAACCACCGATTTATTGGAAGTAATGTACCCACATTAACAAAGCTGCATCTCTGTCTATGATAGAACAATTCAAAGTCAGAAGAGAATCCAGAGCAAGAGTGCATTCATAGTAGGTTGGCTAGAGAGGCATCTGGATGGATGTGGGGAAGCACTTTCTCAGTAGAAGATCTGTGGATATGTGGAATTAGTAGACAGAAAATGATTTCTGTAGAACTGGGAAATTCAGAAACCTACATAATCAAAATACTTGGGCTAGATGGGTTCCTAAGAATGTAAAACTTCCTTGCCATATGCACAAATAGGAAGTAAAGTACAGTAGGTAAAAAAAGGCAACAATGCCTGAGACATATAAAGGTTTTACATTTCTAATGCTCAGGAAGACAGAGACTGGATTCTGGTTAAACTGCTGTTCTTGTAATCAAGGCACATCATTAAATAATCCACAAACACCTTATTTAATTAGATGAGACAGAGGCAATTAAACTATAAACAAGACAAGAAATCATGAGAAAAAATGGCAAAGAATGCAAACTCATCCAAGGATGGAGTGGTCCAAAAAGGAGAAAATGTGATTTCAAACAGAAACTGTTAAATAAGGGAAGTTTCTGAAGTGAAAACTGCTAAATAAGAAAATGACAGACGGTGATGAACTCCCAAACAAATGTGAAGCTGCAACCATTTGGCAGGAGAAATGCCCAGAGTATGAATTACTAAAATCAAGGAATGGTTAGGGTAGAACTACTGGATGTAGAAATAATTGGAGGGGGGAACCATATGTTAAGAGAATTTTCTATTGCATGAATTACTAGACAACAAATGGGCCATTTGGAGCCTGTTAGGTAACAAGGTAATGGATTGGATCAGAGCATGAGCTGCTTAGTAAGGTAATGCTCAGAGTGGAAAAGCTGGCTAATTAATAAGTCTTATGTGGGAACCATTATGAAGGGAACAGCTTAGAGTTAACAACCAGTCAAGGGAATGGTTTGTAAGGAAACTATCAGGTAACGATATGCTCTGATTTTGGAACAGTTGGGTTAAGGGAACAGTCTTAAACCAGAATACGAATTTATGGTAAGGGAATGGTCCAAAAGGAAACCAGAAAGTAAAGAAACAGTATGATATTGGAATCAGTAGGTGAAGGAACAGTTTGGGTTCCGATATGATAGTAGGAACTGTTAGGCTAAGGAACAGCTTGGAGTTTTACCTGCTAGGCAAGGGAATGGGCCGTTGGAAAACAGCTGGCTAAGAAAATGATTCTAATTACGAACTGCTAGGCAAGACAACGTTCTTGGGATCTATGAGCTATCTGGTCTGAAGGTCTAAGCAATGTAACTACAACAAACTGATCCCCTGAGGTAAATCTTTTTAAACCCTTATATGCTGGCTGACTTGTAGTTGCTACATAAATTGGACAAAAAATTTATCAAATTTTCAGTTTCTCATTATAATGAAATACTTGTAAAAGTATACAATATGTACAAAAAGTGAGCTAACATAACTTATAAGGTACAGTGGTGAAGTTAAAGCATAGAGCCCCTGGTTAAGGGTGGTAGAGGAAGTGAGGAAAAGGTGGAGGAAGAAAAGGAAAGGAGAGCCTCCAATGTAGATCCATTAATGATTTTTCCCCATTTATAAAAGAAATAAATATACGCATAAAGGATATGTGAAAAGGAGCATGATAGCAAAGTTTGCATGGCAGAGAGAGCCTAAAGATAATGTGTACTTTCCCCTTGCTGATGTGGTGGGGGAGGGAGGATGGGGAAGGTACACTGGCAGGATGAGCCTCATGACCCATTTTCACAAAATGACATCACTAATTATTGTTACTATTAACACATACACATTTTTACAAATATTTACACATTTACATCTAATTATGCATACATTTACACTTCAGAATTACTTACAGAGAGTGAAAATCTCTGCAATCAGCACCTACAACAATCATGAAACAGTAGGGATTCAAATACCAAAATATTGGTGGGTTGTTCAAATTTAGCCCATAAAAACTAACACTCCCATGATAGTTCCAAGTACAGATTGTACCTCTTTAATCCGGCAACCTTGGGACCTGGCCATTGCTGGACCACAGAAATTGACCCTTTTAAAGGCCCTCTAGTGAACACTCTTACCAGTTACCATCAGCTTAGTTTTGTGTGTTCCTGCAGCAATGCTGCAGTCAAGAATTGTTACCCTATCTTTGGAATGCTTATCCCCAGATGGAGACCCCTCACTATCTTGAGTAAGGGTTTTTCATGGCATACAACAGCAATACAGGGTGAATTCATCAGCATTATACGTTTGTTCTGGGGCTATAAGAAACTAACAGGACTGTTAATTAGCTCGGCTGCAGTGTAAACAGATTCTGGTGCCTTAGTGCTGTTTACAATGCTGCCCTATTGGCAGATCCACAAACCAATGGCGGCAGATTCAAAACGTGCTGGACCATGGGAGTTGCCGGACCAAAGAGAGCCGAATTGGAGAGGTACAACCTGTACCTGCTTCGCAAGCCTTCATATGAAGGCACATAGCATTTTGGAATGATATTTTCAAAACCCTAATTCCAAATATTAACATCTTGGATCATGAGTACTGCACGGTCTTGGAAATGCTTTAATGCTTGAAAATGAACTTTGTTCATATTTGGCTACAAAATCAAAAGGAAAAGAAACTGCCTCTTACCAACAGAAGGTTCTAGGAATGCATCCTAGGTCAGCAGCTGCCAAATAAAAGGCCCCTAGGAAGTATTAAATAAACAAAAAATACACCTTGAATATGACTCACAAGATAAAAACTCACTAAGAACAATTTTTTGCTGAAAATGTACCCAAACACAAAGAGTTAAAAAAGGCATATGAGGCCCACCAGTTTTAAGCAGACCCACATCAAGAGGGCCTATCACAAATATGATCTCTTTAATGGAGGAACTTATTCATCCACATGTATTTTCTCTCAATAATGAAGGAAGAATTGATAAAAGAAAACTTTGTATGTTGAAGGAAAGGTGCAACGATCATCAAAGCTAGAGCAAAAAGTGGGGCAGAACTATGATATAAGCCCAAGGCTGTTGTCAAGGTGAAAGCAAAGGAGGGAATGAAAAAACTAGGAGTGGTTCATTAAACTATTTCTGTCCTTGTAATTTATGCCACTGTTTAAGAAATGGTGGGAAGCAGTGATTTTTCAAAGGTAATCCTGTCCTCAGGGGAAAAGGTGTGATCAAACACAAGTTATCACTGGGATTTTTCATCATTTTCCTTTCTCACTGACTGACTCGTGTTATGGAGAAATAAACTTACAAAAAGTTCCATTTGATAACAGAGCTAAGAGAAACTGAAAACCAGACCTGATTGCTACAGGTAAGTCCAACTTACATAAGCAAAAGCGGTATGATATCAAAAGCACTTGTAGATCAGCATCCAGATAATTTGTAAGCTGTATATTTTCATTTGAAAATAAAAATTGAAAACAGTAGAGTAATTTGAAGTTTAATGAAAATATTTACAACATCCATACCAAACATAATGGTGTATGAATAGGTCTTATTCAGTAGTCTTCATACGGAGTGCAAACATTTAGTGAATCTCAAGCAGGCAGAACAAGATGGAGCGCAAACTTTTAGTTCCTCAAACCTGAGGCAAGTGGAGCAAAGAATATTTTGGGCTCAGGCAAAATGAACTTAACTTACTCAGGGTTTTCACTAATGAATGTGAGTCTTGTTAAATTTATCCTCTTGGGGTTTTGATGTGCATACATGCGTATGAATCACTGTCCATAAATTTCACCATCTTTCATAGGGGCCCTTTGCAATTATGGTGGCTGGACACCCATCATACACCCGGCACATCTGTTTAACTTACTAAAAGTCTGACTCAGAGATTTTATGTCTTACAGATGTAACCCTGTGTTGGTGTTTCCATACCGTAATTGTTTTTAGCATGTTTGTTCCTGTTACCTCAGGATTGTTTTAAAATCTGTTTACAAACCGTGCACATCAGAACAATGACCAAAAACAATAAAGCATCTACAACCAATGTACAGACATTCAAACAGTGTAAACAATCAGCTGTTGAGGTGCATGAAGGACACAAGCATTTTTTTATGAGATGTATCATATTGTGGCCAAAGATTATTGCTAACCCTTATACTGAGGATAGCACAACATTTATATGATAAGTACTGAAATTATAGATATATTGAGGATGTAGAATAACGTTGACGTGGTAGGTAATTCTTTAACAAAATCATAAAGATTTCTGGAATCAGTGGCAACTGACTAAATGAGGCCTTGTAATCCACAATGCAAGTGGATGGAGTTATTTTATCATTTATCCTAATATCTTTATTTATGTTTCAACTCTAATGACTTTAAGTACAGTTATGTTTTCAATAAATGATGTAGAATATATATTTCTACATATGCACCTTAAGAAAATGATCTTTTCACAATGTGATTTTACAGAAACATTTTTTTCTATAGATTTTTATTTAAAAGAAATTCTGAATAAACTTTTCTGGATCATTTTGTTAGGAAATAAAGTGGCAATTCTGTCTCAATTAAAATAAAACTTAATCAAAAAGATGTACCCAAGTCTGGCACTTGTGTGAAGCACACTAAGACCCCCAGATCCTAAACAAGTTGGAAAATCACCTGGCCAAAAACCTAAAAGTGTTATTATTTCACTTTTATTAACACAAGAAGGTGGTGGCATATCTTTCCTGCAATTTGAACCTGGCTACCTTGTTCAGAGTATTTCTTTTTATATAGTTCTTTAACCCTTTCAGTCCTAAACACATACCTTGTACACATGGAACCAGAGTCCTAAACATGTATGAGATACATGTTAAAGTTTCCTGCCTCATTTAAGATATTACTTGGGGTGCCTTGATCCATAGAATATCATGTCAGCAGCAGTAGTAATTTATCCCAAGTAATTTCATATCTGTCAGTTACCCTACAAAGTTTAAGCTAGAAGGGTGCTTATCATTGCATGCATCTGTCAGCTGAGATAGTGATACCTGTGCACACGGCAGCCACAAACATAAATTCATGGAGACATGGGAAAGAATAAGATGAAATTTTGATGGGAAATAGTGATATAAAGAGATATGATTTAGATCATGATCCTAAACTTTTATTTAAGCCATGTGATGACAGTTACATGGCAGAAACAGACTCACAGATGGGTGCACAAACTTCTGGGCTGCTATGGAAACTTAAGTAGATTACATTTTTATAGAAGGTTTATCTTCTTTTTGGACATTTTACATCTTTTGAAGGTTGAATTAATTTGTTTGGTGTCTTCAAAAAATAAAAATCTGGAGAGGATGCAAAAACAGAACCAAATTCAGGACTGAAGGTTAAAATGTCATAATGTGCATTGAAATTTTGGTTGTTATACAGTAAATATGGTTATGATGATGTAAATGCAAAACTTTAGCTCTCAGTTTGTGCAAGGCAGTGCAAAGATTGCCTTCATCCTCATGGAAATTGACTCAAAATGAGATTTAGAAGACCTGAAATAAGTGATGCCTGTTATGCATAAAAGTGACAGCTGAGCTTTAAGACTACTGAGTGTTGAAGGCTATAAACTAAAACTTCAGTAATTCCTACCTATTGGGTAGGCCTTTTTGTAAGTTGTCAGACTGTGTAATTAATGCATTTCTATTACTTTTCATGAACCATGATAAAGTTATATCTCTTTTAACCAAGAATGGATAGAAGAATAGAAGAAGAGTTTTTTGAAGTGAAAAAGGCAAAGATGGAGCAGTAGTGGAAGGAAGAGGGTTACGTTATGGACTCCATTATTACTATATACTTAAAACCATATCAAAATACAACTCTTCAAAATTGATTTTGCTCTTTACGTCACAAACTATTTCAAAGGACCTTTTTCCCTTACATTTGTAACTGACCATCCTTCAAAGTTGGAAGCATAATACTGATAACACATTTGCACTGCATGCGTGGTATACTTGTAACATTAACATTGGTATACTTGTAACATTATTTCATATCATATATACAAACATACTAATATTAAGCACAAGCTAGCTTTAAGTATGTTCATCAAGCTTTGCTGCTGTGCACCACAACTAACTTTCTTGTAAAGGACACAATAATTATTTCAGAGTAGCTTTCAATTAGCTTAACAAAAATATTGTACAGACCAATAGGTATGGTAATTTTATCATTAGTGCATTAAAAAAGATGTGGTTCTGGTAGTCTAAACTATGTATTTTTATAAAGTCTGGTGTTCAGACTGAATATATATTGGGCAAAAATCCCTTATCGTAATACTTGATGACAAAATAGTGAAGAAAAATTACTTAGCTGGTCCCTCTTGCAAATTTGTAGCTACTCAGAGGATAATTTTTTTCTTAAGAAACATTATAAAACCAATAATGTAGTCAACAAATTAAATCAAATATACTAACTAATAATGTAGTCAACAAATTAAAACAAGTAATCTCACTTGTTGCTAATGACTTAGAGGAGCTATACACCATAATAAACGGTAATCTAACCAATGCTAAATACCCAAGGTTCTGGATATTTTATGGTTTGTTTCCTTTCAACCTAATGCATGAATTTCTTAGCATGTTATTGAACTGATTTGAATTGAAATAATGCTACAAGTTATGAACATAACTGAAATTTTGAAGTGCATTCCTTATATACAAAGCTCCAAATTAAGCTGTGTATAGAATGGGGTAACTTACTAAATTCAGCATTCCTTGTCTTCACTGCACCTTGGTTTGAGTCACATACATAAAGGTGTGAGCATTCTGAAACATGCATTAATCTTTAAGTACCTAAGCCAAGGAACAATAATTTTGCAGATAGGCACTGAGAAGGAATGATCAGTTTCTCATGGATTTATAGTACTTAAAACCTACATGAAAGATGGGTTGCAATGTTTCCATTATTACATTATTACCATAGCACACTTCCTTGCGAATAGCTTGAGAATCCCAAACCTATGGTGAAGCAGACATTGTCCCAATAATCAATATAGATGCGACTTTGGTTGGATATCTCTCTATGGATTTACTGGTATTATGGAACAGTAAAATTTGGTATGCAGACAAGCCCTTACTATTAAGTGTTCCTCTTTAATATCTCTAATAAATAGAGGAATGTTAGCTAATGTCTAAGTTCATCTGTAAATGGATTTTTAGCATAGATAGTTGAAAGTTAACCAGCATTCCCTTACCAACAGGTAATCATTATCCCTAGCTTTTTTTTTTTTTCAACCTGTTCTGTACCCCTGATATCTGAATCCAGGTTTTGATGCCTGCGAATCCTTTTTCAGACATTTGTTCCAAATACCACACCAGGTTTAGGTATCCAACATAAAATAACTTAAGTTGCCCAACACAACACCATAAAAGTTACAGTAATTCCATACACTAACCTGATTAATGCTTCCCTTCTACAAGATCTAAATGCTACAAGTTATATAATATGAACATTATTACCCCAGTGTCATTCAAACTTCCACTTTTTCTTTGTATTTCAAAATGATTGACTTTGTGACTCTTTATGCTACAGCCTGAAGACACATCAAACCTCACAATTTTCATTGTTGTAAGAAACATTCTCAGAAAATGGACAGCACAACAACAGCAACATGAATGGTGTGTTTGAATAACAATTTGGGGTCAGGATGGCCCATTTGTTAAAGGCTCTGGACTTCATACCATACTTAAGGGGTTCTAGCATTGCCAGTGCATCCTTTATAGTTCTCCCATAAAATGAGTCTTGAACTCATGAAAAGACTATTGTTTCCTGAAGAGGAGGCCATTGAGCAAGAGAAATGGGTGAGGGCCATGCCTTCCCTGGGAATAATAGGCAAAATTTCAATGATAACTTGTGGGTAACCCCAACATACATCTTTAAAGACTTGGTCATATCACAAGGACCATTCCTCACCACTGCCTCCTCTAAAGGAACAAGGTTTACATCATCAGCTCAAATCCAGATGTAAATGGTATATCTAATTCATTCATTCCTGCAAAACCCTAAACTACAACACAAGAAGTATAAGAATACAGAGGGGAAGAAGGGTTAGCAAGAAAAAGGAGGCCTCCCATGTATGGAACAAAAGCTTCACAAGCTTTTTCTTCTTGATAGGAGTCAGCCCACAAGCAAGAAAAATTACAGCATGTTCAAATGGAGGTTGGTTGGAAAATCATGAACTTACTGTAGGAATGAGGTGGTGAGCAGTGGGTGGGAAGAGATGCCTGGCAGACCCCTGAGCGCCATACAAGATATCTTACAGATCCACACTCGGGTAACAGTGGACAAAAATGCTGGGAGATCCTTACAGCTCACTAAGGCCAATATCCTCCTATTCTTCTGTAAGAGTTCCTTAGAAAGGATAGGGTGGAAGCAAACTTTCTGATTTCAAGGTCATGGGGATCTGGGACAGACTGAGACTTAGAGTTGAGATGTTTGGTATGTTTGGCAGTTTTTCTTACTGATAGAAGTTTGGAGAGAGGAGACATGAAAAAAATGACCTATATTACGGTTGATTGTAGAATGAACAAAGGATTTCAAAGTGCCCTCCTGACAGAGACTGTGATGAATGTCCTGCTCCTTGAGATGGAAATAATGTTGTCCTTGTTTTGAGAATTAACCGATTTAATTTTTGCCAGACATTAAGAGTTACGGGAAATCCTCATCCAATCTAGATTTTTTTGAAAATTGTGAAAGTTTTCCTGAAGAAACATTGCATGAAACCAACTCATTCTACTTCAAGAACAGTAAGTAATGACAAAAGGAACTTGTGGAATGCAGCTTGAGCAGGCAGACAATAAGAAAGTGTTGGATCATTATACATTTCCTTAGGGACCAAATATATTGGAAAGGTGGAATTTGGAGGTGTTGAAAGAAAAAAGAAATGCATTAGTTTCACAGGTGAGGGTTATCTACCCAAGGTGCAGGTTTGTAGATGGTTAATATGTTAGTAGTCTTACCCTTTAATGGAACTGAAAAGCAAAGAAGTTTCTACAAACTCTTGGAAGGTTCTCCAGACTGACTGATATTGGTGGGAGAGGGAGGATCCAATATATTGTTTAGGTATTTGGAACTAAAGATCCAACACTGTATTGGAACAGAAGAAATATTCCATGTGTGCCATACCAAGATCAGAATATTTTGAGCTAACATAACCAAAAGATCTGAATATGTGGAGCAGAACTGGGACTGGGATCAGGCAGTAGTGGAGGAGGAGGAAAGTTGTCATGGTCATCAAACCAAGGAAAATTTCAGCTTCTGAAGAACTTTTAAGCAAAACTTTGTTGGAGGAAGGAGATGGAGGTTGTTGCACCATTAACAATTACCGAAATGGGTGTTTGTAGCATGGGGGTGGAAATCTTAAATTTGAAATATACAATGGAGGGAGAACTTTAAATATGATAGCAAAGCAGTCTATCTGCAGTGAACACACCCATATTGAAGATCCACCCAAAGACTGTCTGTTCTGTGGTTGCTTTTGAAGATAGCAACATGGAGCAGGACAGAATATTTGCTAACTTGTAGCAAGCACCCTTGAGTTTCTATGCTCATATCACATGTATGAGGTCCCATGCTAACAAGTGTATCTCCAGGTGGTTCAGGTGAAGAGATTTTGGCATGTTTCCTGGATGGAAATGCAGTGCACTGTTGTGGTGTTGAGATAATAAAATGATGCCATTTCATTAAGAAATAAACAAGTTCCTGTAAAGAGGAAGAACCTCAACCCCAAAGAACTGCATCTACATGACCCTTCAACAAATGACAACCCCATCCTTTGCCTAAGACATCTGTCTAAACTGGAAAATTCATCAGTGGTTAATATAAGGTAAAAAGGACTGCAAACTGACCAGAGACAACCACCAAAGGAATTGTTTCCTTAAAATCCCTACCACTCAGCATAAAAAGTCTGGAGGCCTGGGAAGAATGTGTTTGCAAAGAGTGTAATTTGCTGCTAACATAACTTTGTTAATAGAATCTCATTAATGGCATTAATAAACTTTCCCATAACCCTTTACAAATGTCATCTTTAGGCTCATTCAAAAACACTGAAGCGACAAGCCTTCTGAGAGGGAGAAAGAACTGTGTTCCTGGACAGGCTGACTTGACATTAAAACATTTCCATGTCACATAAGAGGCCAGTCCACTCAAACCTATGCACTGGCATGAGACATGATAGTTTAGTTTGGTTCACTGCAAGACTTGGTGTCTGAAGGGATGAGAGTACTATGTCTCAAGGAGCTTTGCATTTGGCCTTCAAAAAAGCCATGACTGTAAAGACATCCAGGAATGCCAAATAGTTCATCTTCTTGAGAGAACAATGGGATGATACAATGAATTTTGCAACAATTGTGTACAAATGTTGGAGGGCAAGGCTTCAATCTGTAAACTCATCCTGCTCACCTTGAATACATGGTGTTGTCTGAGCTTTGGGGAGATGGGTCCATGCCAATATGTATCCTGCAAGCTGATGTTTATGGTCCAGTTATGTATTGGAAGGACATGTTTTACTAACTGAATGGGATCATCCTAAACTGCTTTAGAGCAATGGATCTGTGATGTTGAAGAACACTACTACAGTGAATTGGTTGAGTTGACAGGTCAATGTAGATGAATTCTTTTTCAATGCAGAAAATAGAATAATCAAACAAAATAGCACTGTCACTGTTCAGTGACTTTTTCAGGAGCTTGACACTGATATAATTAGTAAGGAGTTTTGTGAGGGGATGGCCTAAAAATATGTGAAAAAGGGGGGAAGGAGTTATCTAAAATCTTCAGAAAACTTCTCACCCAATAACCATCTGGCCAAACCTGTCCTCCACCCGAAAAAAAAATGTTTGCCCGACTGTCAAAAAACTATTTGGAATGAGGTTTACCCAAAGAGACTTTCCTAGGTAATGCAAAACACTTTGACTCCTGGATTGGTTGGAGCAAGATTTACCATGACCTCAGTCTCTGTACTTAGTGATGAAGAAACTGATAAGAAGTTAACTCTTTCTTGTGCACAGGGAAAGAGACAAATCTGTTCCACTCTCTTAGAGCTTATGAGACTGGTAAGCAGAAAGTTACATGAAAATG
>JAUUDW010042153.1:0-16835 GCA_032361385.1 Panulirus guttatus
GGGCTTCAGTTGCCTGTGCCGTCTCAGCTAACATAAAAAAAAAAAAAAATTTAAAGGGCAGATCCCTGATGTCCGTTGGCAATAGTATTAGGATCATAAACTTGATACGTAGTAGACACAAAAGTTTTAAGTCATAGACTTCAAACACCAAGCACTGAGATATATGTAGAGTTTCAACCTGTTGCTGCAGTTAGTAATGCTGTTATCAAGAGAAATTAGTAATTAAAGAAAATCATCGATTTAGTGACATGTTGATTAGTTGTGAAATATCACGTGACTTGTCAATTATGTATTGACAATATTCAGGTCAGGCCATAGTTGCATAAAGCATGCAGTTAAGTTATATCACCTACACATCAGATGTTTGATGCAGGATATTTAAAAGAGAATTTCCTTAAATAAAGGGATCGTAACTGAGAATAGAATTTACTAATTTAGGATACTGACGACTTCAAGAACCTTGATCAGTGAAGTAAGAGACTAAGAACAAGGATAATGTTAAAAAGAATTACATATGTAAGGAAGTTAGGGTGTACAGATATACTACATGTGGGGGAATACAGTGAGTAATCAGAGTTGGGACATGCTGTAGGCATTGGTCATGATAAGTGTAGTCTTGTCTATCCTGAATTTCTAATATCTCACATATCCTTCCTTTTTTTTCATTTTTTTGCTCATACCTATCTCCTTTTCTTCATCCTCATGTTCATTTTCCTTTCATTCTTCCTTTCCCTCTTTTTCTGTGTGTCTTTCCTTTCCCATTTTATACCTCTGTTCCCCCTCCCCTGCCCTCCTTCTCTTCCTTTTCCTCTTTTATTTATTCATGACTTTCACACCTCCTTTCCTGGTCCCCTTTAGGTATGTGCGTGCGGCGGTGGTGCTGGTACGACGGGCACTGCGAGACAAGGTGTACAGTGTGGGTCTTCTCGCCTCCAACACTCTCTCACACATCCTTACTACTTTCATCTCCAAGCACAAGTACGTCTTGGTTTTCTCAGTCACTGCCTTGTACCTTTATTTGTAGGTACCCTTCTCTGTACCTGTAGTAATATGTCCTGGTTCCCTCAACCCTTTCCCTGTCCTTAGTACATCCTGGCTTCCTCAGCTCCTCCCCGATGCCTGTAGTAGTACATCCATGTTCCTTCAGCTTCTCCCTCGTACTTGCATTAGTACATCCTGGTTCTCTTGACCCCTGCCCTGTACCTGGAGGCTTTAAATTTGCCCAACTTAGAAGATAGAAGATTGATTACAGACCTGATCACAACCTTTTAAGTTTTCAAACAGATTGATGATACAGCGAACAGTTCTTCAAGAGATATAAGGATAAAACAACCAAAGGACATAACATGAATTTAAGCAAGAAACTTTCAAAGAGTTGTGAGGAAGTACTTTTATAGTATTAGGGGTAGTGGATGAATGGAATGAAATGACAGAAAACATAGTTAATGCAGATAGTATACTGAAATTTAAGCTGTAAAATAAAGAATGCTCAAGAGATGGGGCCCCACAAGTGTAGGTCTCCCACTCTGTATAACATTGTATATAAATAATTTCATAAATGCACACACAGTTAAAAGAGGTGAGTTACAGGGAAAGGTTGGAGGCCTTAAGTTTGTCCTCCATGGAAGCAGGAAGAGTAAGGGGTGACCTATCACAGTGTTTTGGGTTTCAGACCAGTTTGATGATGTTAACATTGAATAGTTCTTCAAAAGATGAAAGGAGGCCATGACATGACACTAAGCAAGAAAGTTAATGCAAAAGATGAATAGAAGCTCTTTTATATTATAAGAGGCATGGATGAATGGAGTATGTTGAATGATTAGATTGTGAATGTGGACAGCATACAGAAGTTTAAAAAAGCATTTGATAGGAAGAAAGTTCTAGATATGGGGCTCCATATGTTTAAAACGCCCTCTCCTTACAGTACAATTAGGTAATTGTAAATAGAAAATTACACAAAAATGATGTTGCTGGTAACTTATCTTCACCTAATCCTGTGATCTAGGGTGACAAGAAAAGAGGTTACCTCTATGCTGGAGAAAGTGTTACCTGACCTGCTCGCCAAGACATCAGATAATGCCACCAGGACCCAGAACCTTGCCACAACTGCCGTATTGGAGATGCTTGCCTTCTCTCTTGACAGGTAAGACCAGGTCCCTTCTCTCTTTCCCCTTCCTATTCCTTATCTCCTCTGTTTTTCTCTCCATCTTATCCCTTTCTTCTCTTAGCTCTTTTCCCCTGTCAAACTTTCACTTCTTATTCTTCTCTGTCTCTCCACTCTATCTATTCCCCCTCCACCCTCTCTTTCTGTTCTAATCCCTCTGTCCTCTCATTCCCTCTGTTCCCACATCCTTTCCTCCTATACCTCTTTAGATCACTCCCTTTTTATAGATGCAGCTGCCTAAATCATTGTGTTTATGAATTTTTTCTTGTTTATCATATTTCAAAATGCTATTTAGTGGCAGATATCGAAATTATAACATATTTTGTGGTATAAGTGCCACTCTCATCTCAAAACTATCTTGCATTTGTATTGCAGGGGATTGGGTAGTGTAGGCCTGGAAGTGACTCGCCCACTAACCAATATTGTTCACCCCCGTGGGGCACTATGTCGGGCCAACATTGTGGAGGCACAGCTCACTGCCTTAGGCATCACCTCCCTACCAAAGGACAAGGACAGGTTAGTCATGCCATACATAGGTATTCAGCACAGCAAAGATCATCTTGGCTAGGATGGAGTGCTTTGTCTCTTCCTATCAAACCTTTATCCCTACAGTAATGGTTTAATCACTCTTGATTTGATGCGTGTCATGTGAAGGACCAAGCATATTGGGCCTTGAAACTCTTCCCTTTTCTTGAAACTCATTCCACCTTCATTGTGCTTGGAATCATTGGAATGCTGTTTTTCTTGGAGTCAGGCTTTCCTCATAAAGATAAAATAGTGCTGGCATATTCCTCAATTGACAAATCTTTCTGGTTCTTAACCAAAAACATCTCCAATAATTTGTGTAATTCAATCATTTCTTCTCTTTTTGGCTTGATCAATCTGTTGTGCACTCTTTAGCTGATAGAGCCACTCTTTTCAGCATCGTATTTTCCTCAGATTGGATGATTCTTCATCTAGTCCTCCTACCAAGAACTTCTTCCCTCTGATCCTTTGCCTTCTGTGTTTTCCTCCGGCAAAATCTTTCAATTTCTCTCCCAGCCACAGATGGAAAAGATGTATGAAGCGGTGACATTCCTCCTTATGTCCCAAAATAGTTTGCCTCTGAACTATATCTGATTCTTACATGTTTCTTTTCCATTTAAAAACAAAAATTTTCCTTTCTCCTTGGTATCATAGCATGATGACACCCATCCCTAAGAAAAGAGACTGTTTTAACTATCTATCTGTCTACATCTTTGATGCCTGTTCTCACTTGGAGCTCCCTCAAGGGGGTGGCCATGGCAATAGAGTTCTAACTGGCTACATCTACCTAATGTGGCTTTCTAATGTTCCTACCCACTACTTCTACCTAGTGCTCCTTCTGAATGCTCCTACCTACTTTTTCTGTCTATTGTTGCAACCATTTTGCCAAAAGGCAGGGCTAGCACGTAGTGTTCACTGCATAAAAATCTAGAGTTATGAAGAATAAGCTGTGTGAGTAAAGTGTTGCCAAGCATTATGTATGACAAGGAGAAATTGAATGTTTGTGGACAGAATGTCTGTAGTCCACATGTAGGTAAGGCAGAAAGAAAAGACAGCTACCTGGGTCAGAGAAGTGCAACTTGACAGCCATTGAAGTGCTGGCTCACTCTGCAGCCATCACTAGCTCTCCCAATACCCAGGCAGGTAGTACTGGTAATATACCTCCCTGGTTGCTGCTTGCCAACTACTACCTACCGACTGTTCTAACTCTTTAAACTAATGACCCATCACCCTCACTTCTGCTGTCTCTAGAGTCTTTGATCCTCTCCTTAACTCTAACATTCTTGAACACACAAAATTTAATTCCCTTCTTTCAGTAAACCAATATAGCTTTCTTGGTGATGCATCTGCTGTTGAAATTGTTTTCTATATGATTAGCCCATGATCCTCCTTGCTTAGGGATTTTGTTAAATCTTTCATTATGGCTCTCGATATCTCCAAAGCACTTGACAGGATATGTCACAAAATAAACTCCTATGTTTATTCTGCTTCTCTCAGTTCTCCAATCCATACAGTAGTTTCCTTCCCAGTTGTTCCATCTTTACTGTCATTTGTGGAGTAACTTCTCTCTCTTACCCTGGCAACCATGGTGTCATTGAGGGTTCTCTCTTATTGCCTATCTCTTTCCTCTCTCCATAATGATTTTCTTTCTTTAACGTCAAAACCTGTTCACTTTTATTTCAACATGTCCACTCTAAATACTTCACATCACTTTTGTTCCAGTCTTTGCAATAATACTTGTTACTTTTTCTAACACAACTTATTTCTTCTCTTAATTTGGACTGTTCATCTTTTCAGAATAAAGAAGCAATAACATTCAGTCATGCATTCTACAAACATTTCTTTGTAAATGTCAAAAGTTTCCTACTATTAAGTTTCAGAACACTGCTATTCACCCATGCAGTAACATAATATATTGAGCATAACCATATTATCCAATTTATCCTGTAAGCCCCACATACTGTACATCACAAAATTTGCTTCCCAAGAGCTGGAGGTATAGTTGCTGCAATTGTGTCTCTTCTGAGCAGCTTTTTTTATATATACAAGTGTTTCATTCATCCAAGTTTAGATTACTCCATGCCTCCCTGGCATGGTTATTTTTCACCCTGTCTCTTATTAACTTTGCTCACCTGCTTTCACCCATCCCTTTCCATCCATCATGATACTGCTCCCTTCTCCCTTTTCTACATGTATTTTCCTTTTCATTTCTCTTGTAAGCTGTCTGTGTATGTTCCAGCCCCTAGGCTGCTGCTTCTCATAGGTATTTTGTGGGTACTATCCCTTGAAGATTGATCACTATGATACTTTCTTCTTTCCTTAGATGTCAGAGTTGTGTAATAATCTTTGTTTCATTCTTTTGTCGTTCCCACTTTCCATAACCTTTCCACCTTTAAGAATCAGAGGAGATGTAGTTAAACTATTGTATTCTTTTATCATACCAATTATTTTGCCGATGCCGTGCTTGCTTCTTAAAAAAAAAAAAAAAAAGGAGGAAATCAAAGTTCAGATCATCCACAGTTTTAGTCTTACAGACACAGGTCATACTGGTGCTAAGTTTTCCTTGGATCCTGTCTTATAAAGATAAGATCTTACAAATGTTGAGTGTTATTGGCCTTGGGTCCTACAGAGGTCAAAGTACACTGGAGTCAGATCCAAAAAGGTTCATTCCTTGGGAGAATTAGGGCTTCAATGGTCATGCCAACCAGGGGCCATGTCTAAAGAGACATATGCTTTTGGAAGGTTAGGTCTTGCAAGGGATAATATAGATTATTTAGAGGTGAAGTTTTAGTAAGGTTAGGTATTGCAGCCAAGTAGGACATCCTTACATTCATACATCCCATACTTTTTATTCTAATCATCAGCCATGCTACAGCCCCCTTGAATTGTTATAAAACTTGCAGAAGTTACTTTTCTTGTAAGATTCGTGAATTCTAATTGGAGGTACTAATTTACTTGTGTTACTTTCCATCCACAGTGGCTTCACACTTAGACATGTGGTGGAGTTTGCACATTCAGCCTTCAAACACCAGAACAACGAGGTCCGCAAAGTGGGTGAGAGACTCCTCCTGATGTTATATTCCCATTACCCGTCCACTGTCAGGAAGATCCTACCTCTTCATGATGATATAGCACGCAAGAATGTCCTTTATAGAAACCTTTTTGAGCAGCTAGAGGTCCTGGATGAAAAGGTATGAACATTCAGTTTTGATAAATGTCATGTTCATATTGCTGTGAAATGTTTTAGGGAATGTTGTGAATGTCATGCTGGGTAGAATGTATCGTATATATAATGTAGGATTGCCCATTATTGTTTGGAATGCAGAGGAGGCATGCAGTTTCATCCCTTAAGTAAGTGTACTGGCTGTAATTATTTCATGATCTTCAGTCATTATGACTGATGACGTAGGCATGTATATTTGGATGGATGTGAAATTCTTCCTTACTACAAAGTATACAGTTATCACTAAAATTTAGTGGGAGATTTGCTCTAAAAGAAGGGATAAAAACAATCTGCAAGCAACTCTTGTATAGATCCTCTAGCTATCCCTGTTTCTGGTTAAACAAATTATAATTAAACTGTTACAATTTGGTATTGGGAATAAGAAAAGGTGAACGTAAAGTTTTCATGAAAACTTGTCAGGCTAAGGACATTTCATTGGAAGACCTTTGCACAGCTTTACAAATATCCAAGAATAAATATTTGGAAGTAGAAAGAAATCCTCTTGAAATGCAATTTTACCTGTTTGTTACTAGACTTAGACAGAATTTATTAATAAATTTGCATTGCTTGACTTTGCAAGAAAAATTATCCTGTGCTCTTGTTTAGTGATATGTCACAGATATGTGTGGCATACATAGTCACATTTTACTTGTATTAAGAATTTAAGCCAATAATACATGATACCCAAGTTGAACCCACTAGTGTGGGTACACCAACCCCTTCCCTCGAGAGGTACCCCGATGAGACACCTCAGACATCATCAACACCTACGACGCTCACGAATACCAAAGAAGGTATGATGCCGTTTGTCAGAACTCCTTCATGTCGCTGTTGTGGTAATTTTTTATTTTGGAAGATATCTGCATAGATAAAGTCTAGTAAAATTGTGGCACATTATGGCTTCAGCTAAAACTGCTAGATTTTTGTTTCTTAACTATACATTATTACTTAAATTGCTTTATAGCTAAGGACTAATGCACTGTAATGCATTTTCAGTAGAAATAAATAAATATTATTTAACTAGATGAATATGTTTTTAAGTTCTGTCATTTCCCCCTATGGTAGATTATCTGTTGTAACAAATATCTTAAAGGTGCAGCGCATAGATGTTTTATACTACTTACAATTTGGATATATGAAATTAGACAGGATACATCTACCATATTTTAAAGCTTTATCCTTATCACATTCCCCTTACTCATATAAATTCCTGCCCATGATCTGTTCTCTGGTGTTTTATTTTTTGAATGCTGACAGGCATTTTGGTTTATTTTTATGTGCCATATACAGCTGCAGATACCTTCTTTAAAAGTGATTGTCTTTCTTAGGTAGTGGTTCACGTTATTTTGAAATCAGACTCATATTATCAGAGTGCTTATGCAATCCCCACTGACTTGTTTCTGAATTCATTCAATGAAAATTCAAATAGGCCAGACTTTGCATATTATGCTGCTGTAAAGATAACCCATCAGTATACAGGATTTTGCAACAGACATGTGTTTCTCCTCTTCCCATACCTCCCCAGTCCAAGATTTACCGTCATATTCAGTACTTCCGTATCAATGTTGATAACTTAGTTTCCTTGGGACTATAAACTGCGTGATGGTAAATTTTTTTTTATTAGAGAGTACCTTGTCACTGAATGGAAAACTATGAGCACTGTAGAGGAAGTGTTAGGTTGGTGATAGGACAATGGTAATAGGACACACGGAATATGTACTTCATTGGGTATTAGTTTACCTTATACATATTTTCATCTCTTCGTAAATACATAGAGGATAAGCACAGTGAAAACAGGGTAGTCTAGAACATCATTAATATGCTTTTGTAGAATTAATATAATTGGTAATGCGCATGAAGTGAAGTTTATGAGAACACTGGATGTTGATTTTCCATAATGTGATAGTGTTCTATGACTTGAATTGTGACTTTAAAAGCAAGGATTATTAACATGCAGAAGTTGAAGAATGAAAAAGTGTGAAGCTCAACTTCCAAGGGAAGTTAGATAGGATTCTGAATAATACTGATGAAACAGGTTAAAGTGAGGTTCACGTGATGCAAGATGTTAAGAGTGCATTAATAGAGGCTGCCATCGACTTTAGTGGCATGGTAGAAATAGGTTTGGAAAGATGAACATTATGTTGGCATGAAGATTAAAGGAACTTGTTTAAGGAATGAAAAACGTTTAGAAGGTAAATCTTGTCAAAATGGAGGGTAAAGAGTGCAGAAACTTAACACCTCATAAAAAGGAGAAAAGTTAGTGGTTATGAATACGAGAAAAGTAACTGAGGATCTTGAAAAAGTAAGAACAGAAACCTTTAGGGAGAAAAAATGGTTACTGTGGTTTGAGTTAACAGAAAAGTTTGTTAATGTTTTTAGGTTTCTTCCTGGCACAGGACGTTGTCCCATCTTACTGATGGCCCCTCTCAGGATTGAGAAGTGAGGGTATCATAAACAAGTCAGGGAGACTGCTTATTACAAAGGGAAAACTTTGTAAGAGGTGCTGTGAAATGCCTGAAAACTTAGGACCAGAAGACATCTGGTAAGGGTTACTGTACATAAAAAATATTATATGTTTATTTATGATGCAAATGAATATAGGGCCTGATTATTAGTTTCCTAAAAGCTATGGTTTACTTGAAATGGTTCTCAGTTAAAGAGCAGATTATTAGCTTCATAGTGATTGGTTTACTTATAATGTTTATAGAGTTAAGCTGAGTTGATTGGTTTACTTATGTTTATAGAGTTAAGCTGAGTCTTATTGTTAGTTTCAAGTAAATCTAAGGTTCATTACTCATAATGCTAATAGATTTGGGAGTTGATTTTTAGTTATATTTAAAGGTTTACTTGTGCTGCTTTTACATTTAGGGGCTGATTATGAGTTCCATCAGTACTAGATACTCTTCATATAGATATCCCAAGAGAGGTGTTAGGTGATTCATGACATGAAGATGGGTGTCACAAAACATTCTGTAAGTATATGGTTGGCTAGAGGTATTATGCCTTTTCACTAAGAATGGCAAACACATTATAGAAAGCCAACAACATGTCAACCATGTATACTTAGCTTATGCACAATGGCAGTGCATAGTGAGTCTGCCCAAGGGAATTGGGCAAGTACAGGAAATATTTTGGCTGATGTGATAAAAGTGCTAAGATACCAGCATCTTTGAAAAATACCATATTTTATTGACATGTGTGGTTAGGTAACAGAATTACAAAATACTATTATATAGATGGGTCATAGCCTTTTGTAAACAGTTATCTTGGTATATACTATGAGTTTGAACATTATAAAAGAAAGAGTTTTGGTAAGTAGCTTAATGCAAATAGAAGCAAATCAGCATCCTTAAGTGACTAAAAACTTTGCCTGTGACAAAATTCCTGCCATTTGATTTAATGGAAGTCAGTTTAGTTCATTTTTAAATGTTGTAAGAAAAATTTGTGATTTATGTGATCTGTTGAGTGGGGATTCGTATATTTATGGTCTGGCTAGATGTCAGGTTCAGGTCACAAAATGAACTTTCAGCTGTTAACTCAAAGCTGTGTGATGGAATCAGCTATAACTTTTCTTCAGAAGGTATGACCAAAGTTATTCAAGTTGTAGATAGGAATTTGGTGTGTCATATGACTCACTCAAAAGCAGGGCCCATGAGAGGTGGGGTGCATAAGATGTCAGGACACTGGATCATGGACTTTAGGGATGGCCTGGGCTGGAGTAAATGTTTCCCACACATACTGTACCACGAAAGTCTGTTTTCAGAAGTAAAAGGAATGTAGTATCAGGTTAAAATACACACAAAAGGAAGGAAGTATGGATGGAAATAAAAGGATGTTGCTTCAGAAGTATTAAAGACTGCACCAACAGACATGCACTTATAAGAAACTACACTTCCCAGATATATATAAGTTACTCTTTTCCATCCATGTTCTTGACACCATCCATTGCTCCAACACTGTTTCAACATACCACAAGACCCTCATGCCCATGATGCAACTACAACAGTGAAGACACTGAACACTTACTGCTCAAATTACCCTGCTGTTGCCTATACCTTCTGACTGTTGGTCCTTCCTGCTGAACATGGCTGGCTTCCTGAGTATTCCAGAAACCCGACAGAAGGGAATTATGGAGTAGTAAGGTAAAGTATGTGGATAGGTGTTGTATAGGTATGCAGGTGTTATATGGACTCTTCCTGTAAATGTTTACACTTTGAGTGAGAGGTCACATTTTATGAGCTGTACCCTCATCAGTAAATGGAAAGGAGTTCATTCTCATCAAGGGGCTTCTTGTTTCAAAGGAATTTATAGAAGCCTTATAAATGGAAACCAGGAGTTTTATGATAATGATAATAATAATGATAATAAGAATAATGATGATAATAATGATAATGATAATCTCTCAGACATGTTTGCCATTCCCACATTAGCAAGATAGCATTTGGAATAGATGAAGAAAAGGCTTCATTCGCTAATAATAATAATAATAATAATAATAATAATAATAATAATAATGTGCTACAAAATATCACCAGCATATCAAGGTGTCTCCACCACCTGCCAACACACACATTCCCTAACTAAAGAACTTGACCACACACTCATCACCAATGTGATTTCAGTGCCCAGCATTCTGCCTGGCTCAACACTTTCACCAAGGATCCATAAGGTGAACTATTATAAACTGATTGCATCCTTTCAACATCCTCAACCTATGCAACCAGCTTACCAAACTCTTAATCCACTGTCACCAACAGCCAGCTGCACCAGATATTACTTTTTGAACCAGCATCGCATTTAACAACCACCTGAAGCACACTGCATTAACTAACCTCTAACCACTTACCTATTCAGATAACACTTCACCTAACCTACTCAACTTTTATGAATAAACTGTTGGAAAGCAGATTGGCCAGCATTCACACTGTGTATGCTTGCAGAATCCAAACTTTGAAACTTCATTGTAGATAATTTTTCATCCCTATCCCATGCCATCTCACACTTAATCAGTACCACCAACCAAGCCATCAGGAAGTGCATACAGCAAGGACATAGAAAACAGTATAACCCAAACTTCTCCCTGCAGGTTGCAAAACTCATAAACCACAGACAAAACCACTTACCACTGATAAAGATCATTGAACTACTAATCCATATTCTAAACAAGGGCATCACTAACCTAAAATCATTGAAAGGCAAACAGCAGATTAGCAGTGCTTCTTTCACATGATGAACCATAAAACCAATAGCAGCTAACTCAGGCAAATAGTTAAGAAAATTACCTCCTTCCCCTCCACATTTGCAGCACTTCTAACCCAAACCAACAACTTTCTTTCTCCTGAAGAACACACAAACATACTAATGAAATGTTTTTCAGAAATTAGCCACAAACCCAACAAAGCCATGAAAAACCTACAAAAAAAATCCATCGTGGGACAACCACTCACCCACTTTCTCTTCCAGTAATACTTCCAATGCAAATAAAACCTTAAAGAACTTCCCTTGCAACAAGCCCTGACAGCATATCAAACTTCCACCAAAAGTTCTTTGAACCATTTGCAGTCCAACCACTAACAGGCATCTTCAGTTACTCCTGAATACACAGCTAAATCCCAAACATCTTGAGAAACATGATGACATACCACCCATCCTAGAATGTTCCAAACCACTTAACTTCTTCCCTCCTCCTTACATTCTGCTTCAGTGCTGTCTTTGGTTTCCCTACACTCTAAAAACTGATACACGACAGAATCAACCAAAATATCCCACTCTCAAACACACAACATAGCTTTAGACCTAATCACTCTGACACTACAGAACACACACATTGCACAACACATCCTGGGTGGTTTAACCAACTACAACCTCCTTCTCAGGCAGTATTAATGTCAGTAGATATAAACAAAGCATTTGATGATGTCCTTCAACACATACACAAAAGATATTCGACTCTACCCTCCTCACTAATGACAAAAAGTGGTAAGGCAGCTTAACAGCTTTCTGCCAAGCCAGAGTTACTCAAAAAAGCTTCATGCTCCAAAGTCCTCAAGCTCTACAATGGAGTTCCTTAGGAGTAATTCTTAGTCCAACCCTCTTGTCTTTCTTCCCACATAACCTATCCTCACCTTCTGCAAACCAAATTGCAGATGACCACACAGTCACATTATAGCACTCTGATACTACTCAAGCAACATCAGATATGCAGCAGCACATTATGCTGTTAGGACGCTGACTTAACCATCACTCTTCTAACCCCTGACAGACATGAATCCATCCTGCACCCTCCCATCATCTTGAAAGGACAGTCACTCCCACTCAGCAAAACTCCATCCTTAGTGGGCATCACATACGACATACACATAACATATGCTCTTGCACCACAGACATCAACATAAAGGCCATAAACAAACTAAACTTCAAAGCACTTACCTATACCAGATTTTGGGAAGCAAAATAATCTTGTGCAAATTGTTCTTCCAGTCCACACTAATGTACATTAAACTACAGTTCACCAGACGCAAATATAACAGAGCTTCAAATCACACAGAACAGAGCACTTGTAACAATTTAGGGGTGCTTAGCAACTGAAATATTTAACACCTACACATTGACACAAAAGTAATTCCAACTGCAGATCTCCCTCATCCCCAAGAAACAACACCGACCAAAATGGCCCAACAAGCACTTCAAAAATCAATTCCCATTACAAACCAGTCTAGAACACCACTCCACCAGACTTACTTCCAGCTGAAACTAAATGCACTATCCTTGTGCAAATTATCGTATTTCGTCTGCATTTTGGACACCTCCCATCTCTCCAGCACTACAAATCTTGATTCAGTATATCTTAAGACCCCTTATGCCCATTAAGCAACTTCCAAACTGAAGACACTAAACACTTCTCAGTTGGCCTACACTTATTACACAAAGATACACACACATTTCCTTACTTCTTGATCTGTGGTCCTACCCAGTGAACATAGCCTACTTCCAGAGCATTAGAGGAGTCCCATAGAATGCGATGCTGGGCAGGAAGGTAAAGGTATACATGTGTATATTCAGTTAAAGTTTTTATTGCGTTGCGAGTGTTAGTATGAGTGAAGGGTAGGTCAGCAGTTGTTTCAGGGTAGATTTTGTTTGAGTTTTTCTTGACTCCTTTTTATTAGTGTGGCTGGTTTTTACCTTATTTTCGTAGTTTATGTCGTATGATTTTGTTTGAGTGTTCTTTGGGAAAAGAGATGTTATTGGTTTGGGCTAGAAGCTCTTCACATGTGGGGGCTAGGAAGATGTGGATTTTCTTTATGTTCACCCGAGTTTTGGCTGTGTTTCGTGGCTCATAGTGTTTACGTAGGAGTGCCAGAAGACCCTTCTATCTTTATGAGACTCCTGCAGCTCTCGTGAAGCTGGCTGCATCCACCGGTCAGGACCAAAGGTCAAAAAGTGTAGTGATGTGTGTGCATCTCTGTACAGAAGATGCAAGACAGTTGGGTCACTTTCCCCCCCTCTTCTGTAGGAATTACTTTAGTTTTTGCTCCCTAGCTCGGGCTGCTTGTATTCCCCCCTCTTCTGTAGGAATTACTTTAGTTTTTGCTCCCTAGCTCTGGCAGCTTGTGTACCCCTACCTCTAGCTAGACCACACAATGCTCGGCAAGATGCTGCCGTTAGCAATTTAAGGATGCAGAGCTTTGATAGCCGTTTGTACCACTATATCTCGAAGCTTTAGAACTCTCTACCCTCTCATGTCTTTCCCAATACCTATGACCTTCCACTTTTTAAAAGACTGGTTTTTTCACTCCCATCAAAATACGTAAATATTTGTCCTTGTTGCTTCTTTTTCCCGTTTTCTTGCCACTATATATTAAGACCGGGTCTTTGTCCGTGACTGTAGCCTCCAACCCTAAAGTAAGCGCTCGTTGTTATGGTCGCTGCATCGTGGGCATGAAGGGTCTTCGGTTATGTTGAAACTGTGTAGTGTTGTAATGATGGATGATGTCCAGAGTGTAAGCGGGAGAGTTTGACGCGTTTGTCTGGAGAGTGTGGTTTCTGATGGGTGTTTATGTATGGTGGAATGGAGTTTGAGTCGGAAGGTCTGTTGCTTAGTGCTTGTCGGGTTATTTCAGTGTGGATGTATTTTGTGGTAGGATCTTTGAGTAGAAGTTACTGAAGTGTGAGGCATGGGTAAGATTATTATTGCTACTTAGGGTTGGTGGTTAGTTATTGAGTGGTTTAGGTGGGGGTGGGGGGTTAATGCCGATACATATAATCAAATGCCAAGCACATTGAAGTGGGTCTGTAATGAGAAGATGTCTCTCATTTTGAAGGTTTTGAGTGTTTTTTGTTGCTAGGCAGTAACTGTCTTGTATGGTGTTCAGCTTTATTAGCTTTTGAGGGGATGGAAGACAAGGTAGGTGAAGCATAGTTTAAAGTGGAGTGGAGGAATAGGTTGTATAAAATGTTGAGAGATTCTTTTTTCTTGTCCAAGTCTGATGTCAGTTAGTGTTATGAGGGCATTTAGTTTGTTTATTGCTTTTATATTTATTTTATGAATGAGAGCAGTAAATGTGACATGTTTGTCGTATATGATGCTTAGTATGGTTGGTGAGTGTTCAGTGGAGGTCTAGACTGCCCATTCATTGTGACTGAAGGCTCACTGTCTAGGGTTGAAAGAGCGATTGAAGATTCCTGTGGCGGTGACTGTTCTGGGTTAGCTGTTCTTTCAGTTGCGTAATATAGTGCTGCATTTTCTATATTTATACTCTGGTGTCAAGGTGTTTTACATTGTGTTTCTGTCTGCATATGAAAGGACCTTCATGCTGTGGTTTGCCTGAGTTAATGGAAGGTCGTTTAGGAATATATATGTGTGTGTGTGTGTGTGTGAAAATGTGTCTGTTTCATGTATTTGAGCGAAATGGCATCACAACTTACAGCCAGTTCAGCACGCTGAGGTATCCATCTCCAAACAGTTACACCTATACCATTTCAGTTTTCTCCGCACGTGCAGTTTTTCCACAATGCTCTTGGTTCTGAAGTAGGTTGAAATGGCGTGAAATAAGGGGATCTCTTTATAGGGTTTGTTAGGTAAGATGATTTGACATCTGACAACGCGCTGTTGCTTAGGCTTGAACCTCTTAAGAGCCACGCTAAACTTGCAGCACAAAAATCCTGTGTTGTTACTCTGGGTTTAAACTGGGACCATCACCACGTTTACCTAGACGTGTGTATAGGTTCACTATCGATGCTTAATTATAGTTTATTGGCAATTACGTAAACAGTTTTCCAACGACGGCAGCGTAGATTGCGATCTTAGCAAGATCATCGGTATATTTCTTCCAGGAGAGGAGAGATGCAAGCAGTGTGTTCCAGCACAACACGCTGTCTTGGGATGACAAGGAGTTACGTAAGGTGCCACATGTGTGACGACAATTATGGAATGCGCGAAGACTTGACTTCGGTACTAAGTACGACAGTCGGAAGCCACGATAAATGTATGATAATTATAAACTTGAACCTTGACATCTTACATACAGACGCACACAAACACGTACTTCAAATTTTCTGTGTACAACGTGAGTGGGTGAAGAGAGAGCTCTGGCACGTTCACTTATCCTTGGGATTGATTATCTGGGAGTGGGCGGGCGCCTCGACGCCAGCCCAGCCACAGACAGTCTCTTTCTGCAACCGTTGACTTCAGATGTCAGTCTTGTATTACTGTATGTTAGTCTAGTGAATTGCCTAATTGCTTTGTGCTCATGTTCAGTTTGTGTTATTGCTTGTCCTGTGATACCTGGCGTATTTTCATGTTTAGTTCTTCCTCTTGGTGCCTGGTTACTTGGTGAAGAGCCTCACAGTTTGGTGAAATATCTACGGTCGTAGATGACATCATCTTTCTGAGTGCCTTGCTATCTTGCTTGGTGTTCAACTTCCTTGGTTTCCTAACTTCTATTTGCGTGATGCCTTTTTTGTATTCTTTATTTAGCTAATGGCTGTATTTCTTTTCTGTACCAACACAGAACTTTGTGTTGATAATTATTATCCATGTTAAATCCCTTCCTGCACGTGCATCAATACATGCATGTTAAATTGCGAAATTCTCTCTTTACTTATGCCTTTTCGATAATTATATGACATTGTATGACTATTATATTTATGTAAATATCAGTATATTCACAGCTTTTTAAGATTTGTGAATATTCATGATAATCTAAACCCTGTAATAAACATTTGTGTGAGTATGTGTGCTGGATGACTCAGAACATTTCTGTATGTCCCTGAACCGGTCGCCCAGCGCCATTACATACTCAGGTTCTGAGTGCCAGTTGGAGTTTATGTATATATGTCTATGAATATTCTCGGCTTTTATATAATTTCTTGTGTTACTAAGTTAGCTCCCCTCCGATTCCCTTAATATCATTCATTCCTATAGGTCGTCTCACAGACTTCAGTCTATGTATCTCCTCTGAAATGTCTTCACTCCAAGGACGGTACATGCAGTAAGAGCGGGTATGGTTTTAGAATTATCTTGAACATCTGAAGAAATGTTCATGATTCTTCGATTGGTGGATGTAACCAGAAGTTGACGGCCGTTATTGACCCTGGCAGTTGACAGGACTAAAGCTCCAGTGACCAGCCAACACCATTCCTTGACTTCCATGGCTGTCGAACGTCTCGGAGCCCTCGGTCCTTATAGATCATCTGTTTGGGTTGTTTGTAGTCTTCATGTAAATCTCATCTTTTAAGGATCATCTTTGTCGTCAGTCCTCACATCTCATGTCGGTCATCTCTCGGTCATCGTTTGTCACATCCCTTCTCTCAGTCATCATTCCTCACATGCCATCTGTCAAGGTCAGGAGTTTCTATACTTTTGAATCTGTCTACCCCATCACAGACTTACTGAGCCTTTATCGACCCTAAGTCACCTATTCA
>JAUUDW010042263.1:0-13929 GCA_032361385.1 Panulirus guttatus
GGGGATGGGTCTTTCTTCGTCTGTTTCCTGGCGCTACCTCGCTGACGCGGGAAACAGCGATCATGCATAATAATAATGATAATAATAATAATATATATTTACTGTGATTATCTGTATAAAAGCTAAGATTTTTGTATATATCATGTTCCCATGGTAGGTATGACTATGTTAGCTGTGACACAGCATCATGTAACAAGATGATGGAAGACCTGGAGAAAATGTGTATTAGTGGATCCATGGTGGATGAACAGTTCTCCTTTCAGCACAATAATTGTACTGTTACTTTCACTGTTGCTGAAATGGATGTGTATGATTATGAAGACCCTACTAATGGCACAGTGGTCGAAAATCAGGTTAGAGTTCCATCTTACAGTTTAATGCACATGTTTATTATTCATGTACTTGTATCTTAGTATTTTCATGTAAGTTTACTGTAAAACATCATTTCATATGGTGACATAAGAGTTTTGAATATTTTACATTCAAAATAATAATTTTCTAATTTTGTATTGTTCCAGGGTGTGTGTATTCTGATGACTGATGATTCCCGAATTGTATTCCGCCTGAGCAGAACGGGAACTTCCAATACCACAGTCCGCATGTACATCGAATCCTATGAGTCAGATCCCTCTATGTTTGATAGAGATACACAGGTAGGTTACCACTGTGGTAATGCATTTGACAAAAAATGTGAGATGAGTGAGAATTTGATACCATAGGCATGTATATATGGTCTTATCATGTCTTTCATTCTTAACTCTTTTCCTGTTTAAGTAGGGTCAGTCAAGTTCATATAGCCTCTTGGTTAACTTACATATGTTGTGTTAAAGTGTAAGTAGGCTTCCATGCTAATTTTTTCTTTCATACTCTTCACTTTTTCTGACATTAGCAAGATTGCTCCAGGAACAGATGTAGAAAAGGCCTCATTTGCTCACATCCCTCCTCTGGCTGTCATCTTTTATGCACCTAAATCAGTTCCCAGTCCACCAACCAGGCCTCACAAACCTTTCTTTGGTTTCAGCCAATTGCTTCATAGGAAACCTTGGTTCAGTCCATTCAAAACACTTCACCTACTGTATACCACATCGCTCCAATTCTCTCTATTGGGTGCATGCTTTTCACCCTCTTGCACGATCAGGCCCCAAACACTCTAAATCTTTTTCACACCATCGTTCCATCTCCAATTTGCTCTCCTCCTTCTCCTTGTCCCCTCCACTTCCAACACATATATCCTCTTTGTCAACCTCTCCTCAGTCATTCTTTCTATATGTCCAAATAATTTTTGCCCAAAATCTTTAGCTTTCTCAAACATTCTCTTCTTTTTACCTTATTATTATTTACTCTCTCAATCAGCCCTCCTCACACCACATAGTCTTCAAACATTTAATTTCAATTTTCAACACATCCACCCTCCCTCCTACATATATTCTCATTTTCACCCCATGCCTCACATCCATTAATGATTGGGATAACAATACCTGCAAACATAACAATTTTTGCTAATATAGGAACCCAAATTTTTCACTTTGCCCTCTTGGTTGATCCGTAAATTTGGACTATATTTTACCCTTTCCACCTCTGTCTTAACACAAAGACCCATTATTTTATTCATTCATAAATCACTCCTCTGGTATCTCTGTAGTACTTCTTGTGCAATTAAGTTCATTAACTGCACAGTTCCATCTCTCTTTCTGTCTCCCACTTCTTGTATCCTCATCTGTCCAACTCTGTATCCTCTTTATCACTAAATCTTCTGCCATGCAGCTTACATGGTTATACCATCTTCAAAGGTTTATTGCTGTGAATCTAACAGTATTTACACAACACATCTTTGGTCTTTTTCCATGTCCACAATTCTTATTTTTACAACTTAGACTGGATAAATAGTTTAAAAATAGTAAAGTGAATATATGGAAGTAATGTAAATGTAGTTGGATAGACCATTATGTAAAACATAATGACAGTATCTGTATGAAATCCAATAGGTAGACTAGTAGGTAATGCATAATGACAGTATCTGTATGAAATCCTATTGTTAGACCAGTAGGTAAGCATAATGACAGTATCTGTATAAAATCCTAGTTAGCTAAACTAATGGCCTTATTAGTTTTAATATACTATATTTGTAAGAAAAGCTTCATAAGAACTTCTTTGAATGCAAGAAATAGCTTATACCTTGTGCTAATTAAAAAATTCCTATTTTTTCTTTCATAGGACATACTAAAACCACTGGTGGAGGTTGCCCTTAAGATATCCAAACTTCGGGAATACATTGGTCGCCAGGAACCAACCCTTATCACTTAAATGCTGTGTTACATTTTATGTCAGAAAAGAATTTCTTTGAGTGAAACCATCTAAAATTTGTAACAATTTGGAAACAAGAATCTTTATAGTAACCCATTAAATATACACATCAGAAACAAATTTGCAACAGAATAATTTTTTGTTTTCATAGCAGTCATAATTTTTTTTGGAGGAATTTCTTGCACACCTGGCTTAGCTTTCATAAAACTATATTCATAGTTCTACATTTGTGACATAGAAGATTAGATGTAAATATTAATCCCTATTAAAGAAATTAAGAACCAATAACTCCAATATAAATGATCTAATGTAGAGAAACAAATGCTGAAAAAGTATTTGAAAGTATGTGGTAAGGGTAACTAGAAAGTGACAAACTTGTAATTTTAAAAGAAAAATGGAAATGAGATCATAAAGAAGCAGTAAAGGATTGAATGAGTTCCTGAGAAACTGGTATATTTTGTGTGCTGGATAACAAATACTTTTTAGTTGCACTAGTATGATACACTGCTACATAATCATGTAGTAGAATTTTACTCATGATTTTCCATATAACATATTCTGATGAACATTGTACAGTAATGGGCTATTGGAAAACCTCTTTAAGCAGTGATAAGAGAAATGAACTGAGCATTTGAGAGAATGTATTGTTGTCAGAGCTACATTTACACAGGTTAGAAGTAAGTTGAAACTAGCAATGACAGATATATGTGAATAGTTAGTACAAAAACTGCAGATATTAGTTAAAAATTTTCTACAATGTCTGCAAGAAACTGGTGCAAGGTAAAGTTTATGGTCAAAGAGAAAGTAAACGAAAGCTAGGATTCCTTCTGATGTTTGAATTTTGCCAGCATGTTTAGCTGGATGCAAAGGACACAGGCACTAAAAGGTGGACATTATTTCAGGGATTATAGATATATTTAAAGGCAAAATACTGGTTCCTAAAGTTAACAAAAGCCTATTAAGGGGGCACTGCAGCCAGTCACTATGTGCTATGATGAACTGTGGTTTTGAAACAGAAAGCTGGGTAGAAGTGTGCAAAAGAGTGCAGTTATAGCACAGTATTATTGTTTATTACAAGTGATATACTTTTAAGAGAAATGTTAACATAGAGAATACTTAAGTGAGGTGGGATTAAGATATGAGTGTTGGATAAATTAAGGGACAGTGTGCTATAGTGCTGTGGGATTGCGAACAAAAAAGATGAGTGTTAAGTAAGAGCTGGTAAAAAGAATGACCAGAGACTTTATGGAAGGACTGATTGAGGGAATGTACTTATTTGGGCTGGACTTCAACATTCATATGGTCCCATTTCTTGAACTTTCTTGCTTTCAAACAACTCTTAAACTTCTGCTTACTCTCAGCAATCACACTTTCATTGTTTAGTCTGAGTGCACCAGCAAGAAAAAAGTAGAGGAGGAGGAAATTAAGTTACTTGGATTAGGCAGTTGGAAGAGACTAACAATGTAATGATCATGAAGTATACATTAGTATACAGTATATTAAGAATACCACTCTTATGATTCTTTTTTTTTTAGTACGTAGACTGCCATTGAAGATAACTTCCTTTTTCCACCACTGAAGATGAAATTCGTAGCACTACCCATTTTAATATTATTATTAGTAGTAGTAGGAGTATCAGTAGTAGTTGTAAGGGTAAAGATGGTGGTGATAATGATGGTAGTGTTAGTACCATTAGTAGTCACTAGATGAAATATTAAAATCTTCATCATTAATGATGCTTTTGAACTACATTGTTAAATGTATCATATCTCTACACACCACTTTCTCCAGGTGATCTCCATTCAATTTCACACTCTAACCAACATGTTTCAGTATAGTAACCTTAGTTTTATTCACTTAAAACCTTTTTCACACTTTCCCAGACATTCACTTTAACTCACAACTTTCTTCTTTCACACCCTCTCCCATACTCTGGAATCAGATAATACTGTTTCTCACTCGTATCTGTCACCAAAACCTTGGCATCATCAAATAGTAACTTACCTCCCTGGTCCTCCCACCCTGAACAAACTGCAGACCTGCATCTCTCCATAAGTTAGACCTTAACATTCTGCTTCCTCGCCACCCCACCCATAAACACACTACGCAGCCATGGTGACATCACACACCCTTGTCACAGACCAATCTGAAACCATTCACTTTCCTCTCTTACTAACACAAACATACCTTACTTTCGATAAAAACTCCTTGCTTCTTCAAGTAGCTTTCCTCCCACACCACATATTTGTAACACCTTCCATACAGCAACTCTTATCAACCTATCAAGTGCTTTTTCCAGTTCCATAAATGCTTCATACAGATCCATCTTTCTTTATGTATTTTCGCACAAAATTTCTTTTAAGCAAACACTAGATCCACACATCCTCTACCACTCCTAAAGCTACATTGTTCCTCTTCAGTCTGATGCTTTGTAGCTACCATCACCTGCTCAATCACCACTTTCCCATACAGCTTACAAAGTGCATTCAACAAACTTTAACCTTTGTAATTCGAGCATTCACCTTTGCTCCTATTGCCTTTATACTTTAGCCCTTGGCTGAGACAATAAGAACTTATAAAAATGTTGTAAATGCTGAAAAACAAAGTTAACATAGTGGGAAGTATAGACAAACTTGCATTTGCCCCTATGTGTTGATGTGGCAGATGATTCTCAACTATTCTGTCAGTCACTAGATTTCCATTTTCATTTGAACTAAATTTACCACAGTTATCATGTCATGCTGACAAGTCAGGCGAACATAAAATTGGTACTTTCACTGAATCGGCTCTATGAAAGAACATTCCCCTTCTCCAACCTCTAAGCTAACTATGAGTCTTATAGCCTGTTGAGTAGAATACTAGTACTTGTGGAATATAAACTTTGATATTAAATTCATGCTTTATGTTTTATTTAAAAATTCAGCATGGGAGTTACACGAGTTATGATCCAGACATCACAGGCAAAAATGACATTCTTTTCTGTAGTGTGGCCTGTTGAATTAAAAGATGTAAAACATGAGAGGGTCAATAAATGCAATGAAGCAGTTAGTGATATGTTACAAGGTAAATTACCCAATCCCTTAAATTGTTCAGTCATGAGAACAGAAAAGTGAAGGACCTTTTCTTTGAAATATTTCTTGATCAACAAAAACAATAATTATCAGGTATGCAGTCTTGCACAGCATAATATAAATACCAGTAAAATAGAAGAAATCATAATAGCATGAATTCTATCTGTACAATAAATAAAATACAGAAAAAAAATGGTCGAAAAGGAATCCTTTAGTGAACTGTAATGAATATAAAGTGAAACATCATTTATTAAGACAGGGCACTACAAAAAAACTAGATAATCACACTAAGCAACACAAGAAAAGTGAAAATATTCCTATGCTAATTGCCCACAATTCTACATTTGACCATAAACAAGTTCTTAAGTCTTATCGAAAATAATGTAAAATATTGGTATGGAAACCCATGGATAAACCTAACATTAATCATATTATTAAGCAAATATACCATATAAATAAATCTGAAGTTTTTTCATCTTCAGATAGGCTTTGATGAATAATCAATGAATCTTTTGTTTTCCTCATTGTGACTTGTGCTACTGTCCCTGTTCATATCTATACCAAGTCTTGAACTGAGAACCATATATCAGTACCACCAGAACAATAAACAAAAAGATTTTGTTGCATTCATATAAATCTCCCACTTAGATATAACTCTATATATACAGATCTTTCACACAGCCAAAACTTCATAACTTCAAAACTTAACTGTAATCTAAAATATGCCTTGCACATTCGGCTACACACGCAAAATCTTTTTGAAATAATTTAAATGAGCTAGGAATATCTTGCACACATATAATTTAGATGTCCACATAAAAGTGTAACCAATAGTAATGAAGATAGTTATTTTCAAACTATAAACACTCGTGGTTAACAAAAGCGCTTGCACACTGAGGCCTTGCTTATAAATATTCTGTAATCATATTAAGGTTTCAGTTGATGCAACTGCCCCTTACTTAGTCAGCCTCATATTACCCCTAATCCCTAGGTCAACTTCACACACAAATAAGATCCATCAGGATCATTAACTTCCACTGAATAATTTGTTCTAGAAGGTCTATAAACTATTTCCATACAAATAAATCTTAACAGCAAAGGTATTGGAACGTCAATTGTCCAACATATACACCTTATAATGATGATCAGGTATCCAACCGCTCCAGGTGACTGGTTAGCATCAGCAAATTCTCAACTCTATCATCTGCTTAAAATTGCAGCGTAGGTTCATTTATTCTTTTTATTTGATTAACCCAGGACCAGTTTCTATGAAAGAGTCCTGGTGTTACACAGGACCTTTCTAAAGGCCACTACTTTCAATAGCAGGGAAATGTAGACTACTTTGGAAGGAGATGTTCTTTAATGAGACAACTCCAAATGATGCAGCCTCACCAAAGAAATTTCACTCATGGTGTAACCTCAAGCAGGCCGAGTTCAGTAACACCTGCAGCTTGGGTCAATTCCCGTAGTAAAGTGCTGAGACCTATGCTATATTTAGACATATTTCTTTGTCAGAATTAACCCAAAATTCTACCCATTGATTATGTCATTCACATCTGGATGGTTTTCTTGCTCATTTAATTATTTTAGAATTTGTGTCATAGACAAAAGCAGAAATAAGTATCAGGAAATTTTCAAAGTTAGATGGCAGGACTGAATAAATAAGTATGCTATTAAAAGATATATTTAAATATGGATGAAAGTAATGTAAAAAAAATGGGTCAGTAAAGGAAAAAAATATCATGGTAAGATTCTTATCAGATATTACCAAATGCCTGAATAACAAGAACAGGGGTACTAAAGTGGTATGTTTTACTGCCACATTTCCTAGAAAATAATTTACAAATCCTTGAACAGAAAACTTCATAAATTTTACTTATCATCAATGCATGATACAGTATCACCACACTACCAAAAATAATATTAAGATATCTTTGTGGCATACCTACAATAATCATCGGAATGAAGCCTGACACTTCCTATATGATGACAGCTTAACAAGAAATTATTTAGCCTGCCAGATCTGGCAGTGATTACTCTCTACATGTGGCCTGTTTGTTGTTTTCATAAGCAAACTGACTGGCCAAATGACAGGCCCAGCTAAATGCCAGTTCAATAAGCAGCTTGATTTGTCTTCTTATCAGCAAAGAAGTTCTTGAGAACCATTACCTGACCTACAGTAATGACTAAAATGCCCAAGGTCTCTCCAACAGCCCAGAAGAGAACACGTTCATTGAGATCCTCTGCTCTCTTGCGTCCCTGAGCTTCCCGTAGCCGATGATGGGTCTGGTAATCAATAACTGAGTTTAGGTCCTCATGAATCTTTTGCGAGGAAGACTCCATCTGTAAATAAAAGACATACAACTTATAAACTCTCTTCATTGAAACACTGTATATGAGGAAGAGTCATCTCTTGGCCAGGCTTGCAAGTAGATATTTTCTATTTCATATTCAGTGGAAAACAGGAAAGCAGGATGAAAGATTAAAGACAATATATGTTTTATGCATTCTACAAAATCTTAAAAACAATTTCAACCACCTGCTCCCTACATACTACTGTAGTGTCAGAGAGAATGCAAAAGGATATAATGATATGGTAAGCAGCACTCCCAATAATTATTGCCTTAACAACCATCAGCACAGAGAATAATGTTAACCATATATAGTATATCCTGTATCAATGGCAACTTATGGGAGTAGGAGTGCTGGATATCCTCTCCTCCTGTACTATCACTTCCTAAAATTAGGACCAGAAGTGTGGTGGCTGAAACTATTGATCATCAGTCAGAATATGCAGTGTTCACTAAGTGCAAGCCCAAACGTTTTTGGAAAAGTCTACACAAATCAAAACAATTCCTTTGATTCAGTAAACAAATCAGCAATCTAATTACAACTGCAGTAACCACCTTTGTTTCACAGTAGTCCAGAAGTACACTGCCATCAACCCACCTTGCTACAATCAACTGCCCCATCGATAAAAACATAAAAGCCACAAAACATTACACTTTACTGATGCATTACCATATTCACTTCAAACCACTCATGTACATCTTTTTACTACATCTCTCTTTGCTCATCCTTGCCATATGTCCAAACAATTTCAGTACTTTCTTTCTTTTAGATATTCATAAAAATGCATGATGATGGACTTCCATGGGGTCCATGGGAGATTTTTAATTGCTATTTAAAGTTTCTTTAAATGGAACTAGTGACTGAGTGAGATTGGTAGAAGTGTCATTGACTGGCTGAAGGAACCATGTGAACTAATGACAAGTCAAAATCATCGGTGAACATTTTGTGGAAGGTTGGATAACACCTATAAATTCCAGCCAAAACAGGTAAGGAGGTGGAGAGATCTTTACCCCCCCCCGAAATTCAGGTAATCTCTCGCTGCGTACAGGGCTCATTGTTCAAGGAGAGAAAACCAATTCAAAATCTCCCTCTCTTCATTATCCAATTTGCTTTTCCCCTACACGAGTTTATTAATCACCAACATAATGACAATCCTACAATATGCCTTGCCAACTATGCTAACAGACCTATGATTAATTGTAGATAAAGGTAATCTATGGTGTCATAATTTATCATGGACTAGTTGGGTATTTGCCAGTTGAAATAATGAAAATCTGCATTCCTGGAAATTGCCATGGTCTTGGTAGAGCTATGGAAAAAAGGCAGATGTGAGTAATGGTACTCTGGTTTTAAAGTTTCTTGGTGAGAGCTCTGGCATAGGACTACTGTCTTACTGACAGCTCTGGCTGTCCAAATCATATTTATTGTACATAATATGCTCACCTGAGTCATAGCAGTAAAGTGTTCTCCTACTCCTGGTAACTGAGGTTCATCTCCTACTTGAAAATCTACATAGATGAGCTTGTGACTAAATGTTGAAAACTCATTGCTGAAGCACACCTGCAAAAAGAGGTTTCATTCCATTTACATCTCTAAACATGCACTACACTTAAAAATGTGCAACTTGCTAAGCTCTGCATGAACAAATGGACAAACTGATTTCACAGTTTTTCAGTGGAACTAATTCACTCAAACAATTAATAATAATCAGTACTTTATAAAGTATTATATTGTTATTTAAAAAAGTACAACAATTCTTTTAGTACCACTATTCTTCAATATCAGAGTTGTTTTCATCATTGATAAGTACGATTATTGTCTAGCAGTCCTTTTTTAAACAAATTTACTTTGAACCCCGTTTAACCCATTTTTAAGCACTCATCCCTTGCTAAAAGCTGGGGAGACCTATATTAAAAAGATTTCTTTCAGAAGACAGACAGATAGAAGGCCAAGAAGTCGGCATAAATAGGTTTGTTGGGAAAATATGAAGTTTAATTGTTGCTGGAAGGAACAGTGTGGTATGGAGTTAATTGAGAGGGTCCTGAGGCTGCAAAGGTAGGTGTACAGGTGAGTCATTTGCTGTTTGCAGATGATGCAGCTCTCATGGCAAACTCAAGAGAGAACATCCGGCAGCAGGTGTCTGAGTTTGGGAGAGTTTGTAAATTAAGGAAGTTGAGAGTTAATGTGAATTAATGTAAGGTAATGTGGTGTACAAGGGGGGCAAGACAAGGTGGATTGGATGAGAGTTTAAATGGGGAGAACCTAGAGGGAACAGAGTGCTTCAGGTCCCTGGTAGTGGGTATAGCATAAGTCAGAACAACATAAGACATCCTCTTCCCATGTCTGAACTATTTCAGCATATCATCTTCAGCTCTCATACGTACTCTTATTACTACTACACATCTCTCTAACCCTATCAAGAAATTTCCCATTCAATCAACCCTCCTCACACCAAATAGTCCTCAAATATTTCATTTCCAACATATCAACACCATTCTGCACTTTTTCATCTAGGGCCTACACCTTCCATCCATATAACATGATCAGAACTAAAGTACCATCAAACATACCCATTTTTGTCACTGTAGACAGTAACTTCTATTTCCACACACCCCTCAATGAGCCCCGGACCTTTGCCCTTTCAACCATTCTGGCTTACATCAGCTCCCATGACCACTCCAAGGTATATAAAACAACCCACTTCCTTTTTGTTCTCTTAGTTCAAGCTCACACCCTCACTAACCTGTCTCTCTCCAAAGCTAAACCTAATAACCTTGCTTTTAATCACATTCATCAACTTTCTCCTTTCCTACACTCTCCCAAACTCAGAAACCATCTTCTACAGTTTCTCACTTGAATCTGCCATCAGCACTGAGTCAGTAACTGACTTGCCTCCCAGACCCTGACCCCAATCCCCTGAAGACTACCAACTTTTTTTTTTTTTTGCCCACTCTCCAAGACCCTCTTATTCACCTCCATCATTACCTAATCCAAAAAACAAATTAAACAGCCATCCACACCCCAGCTGCAGACCTAAATTCACCTAAAACCACTCACCCTCCTCTCTTCCTGCTTGCACACATGCCTTATTCTCTTGATAAAAACTTCTCTCATTGCTTCAAATAGGTTTCCTCCCTCAAAACAATTAAAAACTAAAAACCAGCAGTTAAAAGGGAACCTTTGCATACTTGGTAAGTGCCTGAGATCTCTGGAGTGAACTGAAATTGTCCATACTGCTGTTTGGTCTCACGGTACAGAATCTGCCGTGATGGCCCTTCCAAGACCACATCAACATCATAGTGCCCGCCAGTCACAACCTGTTGTAATATCAAAGAATGTCATAAATCCAATGAGAATTAAGTTAAAAACCTTCAATGAATATTTGTCATATCAATATGATAAAGAAAAAGAGTCAGACGGAACAAACATGATTCCTGAGGCCAACATACATCCATTAAGTGCATTATTCAGATTATAGAGAAATATGTTTGGTCTGTAAACCGTATGGCTAGCACAATATATTTCCCGCTCCTTCAAAATCCTCCTACTATTGGGTCATCTATGATACGATGAGGAGGATCAAAAGTGCTAATGGAACCAAACACATTCTTAATTCTTTGTCTTTACATCAATCAACGATTTCATAAGAGAAGAACAAGGTTCCCAAAGATAGAATATGAGCATCCTTAAACTTGTAAACTTTCTAAAATTTCTTAATATGCAAAGATAGTTTTAATGCATGATTAAATTCTTAAATTACCCAATGATATTACAAGCATAGTATTTCTTTATTTTCTATTATATGCTTTGATTTCTCAACATTTTATTTTATAACATATGTAAGTAAATAAAAGTAACAATTCTCATCAAGATAAATTTTGATTTTACGGAATCCACTCCGGCATGGTTGTTGTAGCTCTTACCTGCTGCCATCACGAAATGCAGGGAAACTATTGAGTTAAAACAGAACCAGCTAACGTTAAAGTTAACGGTACTTTACCTAAAATCTGGAAGCTCCGCTCCAGGCCACCCAACCCTAATCACCATAATTCGAGGTGGATCTTTAAATCCCGCAATATACTTGCGAATCGGTCAATAAAACTGTCCTCATAATAGTGTTTGTCTCAAAGGTACCGACTTATCTGATGACTTGTCGGCACGATAACCTATACCCAAAAAAATATGGTGACGAGATATATAAATGAGGTAGAACATTCATAGATAAGATGAAATAATTCTGTATAACATACCTGAAACTCCAGCGTTGACTCTGTCCCCTTCTCTATTTCCTCGTAGAAACACTCTTTAGCATTATCTGGGAGCTCAAATGTTAACTCAACTCCAGCGGCCACAGCCAACCATCTCAATACAACCAAAGCCAGTAACCATACACTCTCCATCTTGTCTGTCTCACAAGCACCGTCGTCGCTCCCCGAACATCAGCTGGACATAGTTATTGCCCTTTTATGTTAGCAATACAACTCACTAATATCAAGAACACCTTACAATACTTTGACAGAACTCGGCGTCTTCTGCTAATGTACGTGGCCGGAAACAAAATACTTGTGCGTTCAGTTGTCACTATGTTTTCAGAGTCTGATCTAATTCAGGTGAATGAACCAATCAGAAATCAACCGTAAAAATATTAACCAATCACAGGGGAGAATGGTACATGGTGCTGAATTTCTATACGTTTAGGAGCAAGACCAAAATACAGAGCTGGTGCTGCCATCTCTTGGTTGTTCTTGCTTTCGCTGTCCGATTCCTTTAGAAAGTTAATATCATCCACAGCAGGAATAGTTTTATATAGACAATGAATATTCATAGATTAAAGTACACACGATAACTGTATGTAAATAAAAGCCACTAATACAGTTTCACTTTTTTCAGCGCGTGAAGCATGATATACAAGAAGTGATACATGAGAAGAATCAATCGAATACACAAGTAGCGAGGGAGTACGGATGACGTAGGACTTTCAGCGGCAAGCACCATAGTTGAATTTAAGCGAGTAGAACTTTGTACACGTGTACATTGTCATCACACCAAAGCACTTAACCATTCACACACGCAGGAAAGTCGACATTTCTGTTTCAAAGTAATGTTGCCCCTTATGAACATGCTATACTAATCATGTTTTAGTATAAAGATCTTATTTTTTATATACACACCTGCCAGTATTAATAACATATGAGATCCAGACGACGGATCAAAATCCTAGAAATGCAGTAACTTTTGATATGAATTTGAGCGTCATAACATTTTTGTTATACTGAATTCAATTTAGCTAGGAAATTCAGAATGATACATTATGCTTCCTGCTTGAATGACATAGATCAGAATTACATTTCGCTGAAAAGTAGATCTGAGAGGAGAGTAGGACTGGAACAGTTTTGATACAGCAGCATTTCCTATGATGGCACATATTGCCTTTAGTTGGCAGAAATGAAGGAGAATGAGTGCAGCATGTATAAGGGTTTGGTTAGAATTAAGATTTGGCAAACTGTATGGCATATGGTTCTTTGGGTCACCTTTGCTTTTCTCAAATTTCGGGCGGGGAAGGCAGTGTAACAGCAGAACGCATGCAGTGTCTGAGGGCATTGAAGACAGCACTGTCACAGCAGCTGCTGTTGCCGCTTGGTAAGGTATGTAGTGCAGGGTAACGGAAAGATGCTGTTGATGCTGGGCAGTGTACTAAGTAGAGAGAGCTGCTACTGTTGATGCAGGGCGGGTCATTTAGTGCAAGGTACTGTAGCCAGCTGGAAAGGGTGCTGGAGAGGGCTGGTACTAGAAAAGCATGAAATTCTAGGAACAAGTTGGAGAAGATCTAGGGACCAGAGAAAACAAAAATATCTATGTGCCCAAGGGATGGGAAAGACAAGAAGGCGTATCGCAACTCTCACTTTTATTCTACGTAGCGACAGAGAACCAAATTAGGTGGCTGGAAATACTTCCCTTTTGTATTACTACTTTTTCAGGAACAAAAAAGAATAAAATAAAAGGAATCATCTGAAAATTCACATGGAGGAAGGGTTCGTCAGGTAATCTGAGCGAATCCTTTTCCTCTTTAATCTCGCCACTTTCGTCAGGTGGAATTAGTGATAGGAGACCAGTTTAAGAGGCTGGAAAGTATTTTCTGTATTTTTTTTTTAATAGAAACAATATAGCTGAGCGAAATTTTTTTCGAAGCCTGTTTTCTACC
>JAUUDW010042481.1:0-16827 GCA_032361385.1 Panulirus guttatus
CAAGCCTCCTTATGCTAATACTGGTAGGAAAAAAAAAAATCCTATATAAAAACCTAGGCTATATATCACTTCAAGTTCATTTTACACATGCTACATTTTCTGATAAAACTATACAGGAATCATACTACAAAGTGATGTTTATTTTGTTCTACAGGCAAAGCATCTCTATCAATGCTATCATAAGCTTTCTCCAGGTCCTTAAATGCCACATAAAAATCCCTCTGTTTCTTTAAGTATTTCTCATACAAATTCTTCGAAGCAAACACCTGATCCACACATCCTCTACCACTCCTGAAGCTATACTGTTCCTCCTAATAAAACACTCATTATATTCAAATAAAAGTAATAGAACAAAATTAAGTACCTTTTGAAAGAAAACTTTTGTGATAAGTGATGCTAGAAATGTTGGATTATATTATGATACCATTCTCATCACCACTGTAACTGAAGTACTACCAAGACTTGAAAACTGTTCATAAGATTTGCTACTGACAGCAGATAAAAGTTTTGAAACATGCATGCTGTCTATTGATGATCGGGGAGGACCACCTACATCAAATGCCAGCATAGTCCTATCATCCACCCAGATCTTCATGCAACAACACAGATAATCAAGAGTTTTCACCTTCACTTGTAACATGCAACTTCTACCCATACAACACACCTCATTATCTTACCTGGACTAAAGCCTGAGGAGAGGGATATTCTCTAGCAATGGCCTGTGCAACTTCAACTCCAACATTGTTAAACTGACGAAGTTGTTGGTGCCACAACTTCAGCAATCCAACTCCTGATTTATCAACTTTTACAGTAGCTTCCCTGTTACCCTCAGCATACCATGAAAATGATGGTTCTCCTTTCCCTTGTCTGTAAAAAGAAAATTAGCATCAGAAAAGCGCCCTGTCAGCCAACAAATGCACAATTGCAATGCTTCTATTTAATAAGATTTCTTCAAGATTATGCTGTTTTTTATAATATGCACCTTCACTTGGGTCCATGGTCCACAAGATTCTCTCTTGCCCAAAGGAGAGTAATGTGTAAGGTATTTATTAACATAAATGTATGGATACTTCGCTGTTGATCCAATAATAAGACATTTTGTGATGTTATCAACAGTAACCTCAAAGGACTAGAAATACTTGAGCTTGAGAACGAAAGAATCTACGTATGACTACCTACAATGAAATTTTTGCTGCTGGGCAGGGTTAGTGCGTAGCACTCACTAACTATCTTGACTGCTCACCCTTTCAGTGTTATTGCCCTCAATCGAGGCAAGTGTAATATGGTGTACTGTCCCTATTCAAAGTATGTGCCCTTCCAACACAAGCTGAATTCTGTGCCCACTGTAGGTTGGCCATAGATGGCAATCTAAACAAAGCATGAACCACTGGACCTGCCTAGAGGCCTCAGTAGCCCATAAGTGACTGTGGTGGGTAATCGTGTGACTTTCTTGACACACACCATCTGTGGCATCCACTGCAATCCATAGAGCCTACTGCTATGCCCCCACTGCATCCACACTGGCCTTACTTAGGAGTGGCCAATGCAGTAAATAATGTGCTAGTCCAAAGATACAAATGCTTAACTCTTCATCCATAAAATAAAAAAAAAAGTTTTGACAGCTAAAGAGTGGATGCAAGTGAATGAAGTCATTCACTGGAAATAGTGCAGCCATGAGCTATAAGAACCTTTACTTCCATGCTGTTTTCTGCATTAGCAAGGTAGCACAAGAACAAACAAAGAAAGGCCTCATTCACTCGCATCCATTCCCTAGTTGTCATATGTGATGCATCGAATCCAGACTCCACGCACCTTTCCGTGGTTTCCCCTCACCACTTAATATGCCCCCTGTATATCACATCACTCCAATTTGCACTCTCCCTTGCATGCCTCACACCCTTGTGCATGTTAAGGCCCTAAAGGCTCAAAGTATCTTTCACTCCATCTTTCCACCTCCTCCTTGGTTTCCCCCGTTTCCTTCTTCCTTCCACTACCAGCATGTGTATCCTTTTAATCATTCTTCCCTTATCTTCTCCAAATGTACACATGATTTCAGCGTTCCCTCTTTTTCTTACTACAACTTTCTCCCACCCTATCACTTATTCAATCAACCCTCTTCAGACCACATACTGTCCTCAAACATTTAATTTCCAGCACCTTTTATACCTTCTCATTTAAGGCCCACATCTTGCATCCATACAACAGCGTCAGGACCACTATACCATCAAACATACCAACCTTTGCCCTCACAGACAGTAAACTCTCTTTCCACATACCCCTCAATGCATAAAACAACTTTTCCCCCTCATCCACCCCATGGCATACTTCAGCTTCCACAGTTCCATTTGCTGCATATCCCGAGTATGTAAAATACTCTGCTTCCTCCAAGTTCCCTCCATTCAAACTTACACACTAACAAACCTATCTCTCTCCAGTGCTAAACCTAATAACCTTAATTTCATTCATATCAAATGTTAACTTCCTCCTTTCACACTCTCCTAAACTTAGAAGCCAGCATTTGCATTTTCTCACCTGAAACTGCAACCAGGGCCATGTCATCAGCGAATAGCAACTGACTCATCTCCTAGGCCTAAACCCCATTAGAATACAGCCCTGCCTCTCTCTCCAAGACCCTCAACCCTCAAACCATAAACAGGTCATATAGCCATGTGACATTACACCTCTGCTGCAGGGGAGGAGAAGAAAGAATGCTACCCTCATAACTCCTTCAAGTCAAAAAAGAGAAAATCACAAACTACTGACGCAAGGGAGGAATGAAACAAAGTACCCTACAAAGTATGGTGGGATATCAAAAAAAGCACATTCATCTACAGGAAGATATCAAGGGAAAGCTTCTCTGCTGCCTTTCACCTATGAATCTCAGAAATGGCATACTGTTCACAAACATAAAACATGCATATTTGTAATATGGTAGAGTAAAGCGGGAAATTTACTGGATGTGAGCAAATGAGGCTTTTCTTTGTCTGTTCCTAGCGCTAAAATGGGAACTGGCAAACAAGTGTGCAAGAAAAAATATTCTTAGCTGAAAGCATGAAGGGGACACAGATTGCTAACGAATGCCATCAATGTAATGATTCAGTAACTTACTTAAAAGGTGTCTCAGCCACAGCTTTGGTAAATTGCATGATGAAGGTAGCAACTTTTGTGGCATCAGACATGAATCGGTGATTGAGGCCACATTCAAGCTGTGCACTCACTAGTACCATTTCTATGTCAACTCTGAAAAAAGAAAGCAATGGCATCATTTTGTAAAAGTGACACTAGAAAGTTCTGAGTTCTACATGATATTCTGTATCTCAGCTTTGTAATACATATCAATGTCTATATGAGACAAGGTAGCCATTATAAAGCATTTCCCAGTATTCCGCTCAAGCTAATTCTTAACATTTCAGAATTAGCTAATCCAGTATAATCACTAAAGAAATCTGATTAATAATTTTTCAAACTGATTACAGTTAATGCCAACTACTCAACAATATTTGAGCAATAACCTTAATAATCCATAATCCCACTGAATGAATAAACAGTTCACAGCAATACCTAAAAAAGCCTCAGATGGTAAATCAAAACATATAACTTGGTGCTTAACTTCTGGGTCCCACTTTAAACACTCATTTAATTATTTCATATCTATACAATTGCCATTTTGGAGAGTTTCTAGAGGGTTAATTTCTTTTTGCCACAGAGCTGCCACTCCTTTTGTTCTTAAGCATTAATTATTGGTAAATTTCTGTATGTTCACCTGCTCACTTGAATTGCAGAAGTGCTGTGAAGTTCCTTTCCAGACTTTTTCTTCTGTGCTGGTTTTGCAGTTTCTCCTAACACAGCAGATCGAAAATTACGTTGTTTGCCTATCTTCTCATTCCTAAAAACCATAAAATCATTTTTCTAATTGGACATGTAAGTGATTACTAAACTCCTACCTTAATAACAAGACTAAAGGCTAATTTTTACAACAGTCATCATAAACAGAACTCAACCTATATATTTTGTCAGGCTCAACTGATGGCTGTCTAATATCCTAAAGCCTCAAAACCACAAAACATATGTATTTATATCCAAAGGCTACAGTTTAAACATTAAAATTCCTCCTACCCATATCCACAGCCAAGCCCTACAGACCTTTCTGTGCTTTCGCCTGACCACTTCAAATGCCCTGGTTCAGCACACTAATAGTACATTGCTCCTTATAAACTACATTGCTCCAATTTGCTCTATGCAATGCATGCCTTACACCCTCATGCATGTTCAGACCCAAACACTCAAAGCATCATTCACTAAAACCTTTCATGATATCCTCACTTGGCACTAATGTCACTCCTTGCATTTCCACTACATTATCCAAAAAATCTAGGTGATCAAGGTAATGTAGTTCCTGTATGCTTAAATCATAGTTAAGATATGCAAAATACCTAGCTTTATGGGAGTAAGATGTTTATGAACACTAACCTGAAATGTACATCAATTCCACAAACAACAAGTGTTATGTTAGCACTGCCAAGTTTTCGTTTCCATTCATGATATCGTTGACACAGGCCATCTAAATCACCCTCATACACTTGATGTTTAACTAAATCCAAAAAATCATTTAAAGCCATCACAACCACTGCTTCTCCTACTAATGTTTCCTGTAATGACAGTTGAAAATACTGAGAATTAGTAAACATTTACCCATAAATCAACTAAAAGGGTATTCCATGGAACATTTGTGTCAATGCAGCACAGAAAGCATAGTTATTGGGAATGAACAGAGAAGGGCAGGATATATTGTTTGCAAATATGTCAGAAATATCTTGAATTCATTTTCTAAAGGTGGAATTCTTTTTAAGTTATTAGTTAGCTTAATTTCCTGGTTAAACTTTTTCAGAAGTCCAAACTAGATTTACGGGTTTTGTACTAATCAATTCTTCTAATACTGATAAACAACTATATAAACTTTATTGAGTATCTGACTTAGACTTTTCAAACTATGTCCAGGTTAATTTGAAGATCAAAGTGTGACTACTATTGATAGATGGGCAGACAATGGACAGGTGATGGTCACACAATGAATAGACAACAGCAATACAGATAATGATGATGGACAAAGTGATTCCTCAGTGTGTGCCATGCTGAGTATGTAAGACAGGAAGAACTGTGTACTAAACATATATAAGAATGTACAAGAACATCTGAGGAAGAAGCTCTTATGTTTAATTTGTTTAAGTGAGCATAAGCTGAGTATTCATATGGTACCAGTCTTTATTATTGTGTCACCCGCATAGCACAGCAGATCCTCAAAGATCTCGTCATCCACTGTACATTCGTCACTGGAAGTCAAACTTTAACTTGTGACTTAACCTTGATTATAACTCAAAGCATCTAACTTTCATAATAATGAAAAATATACCATTGTTTCCATGCATCTAAATAATATCAATGGCATAAGGCCCATTACTCTACTTCAGATCTACTTGAGTTATGCCCTAGAAGAAAGTTTAATTTGGATCTTAATTTTGCTAATAACTGAATATCATACCTGTAAAAGCTCCTGGGTAACACCTGGATTCTTTCTTATAGAAAGGGGCCCTGGGGTAATTATGTTTAATTGCATTAATATCCCTCTGCTTTCACTGCTATATGCAAATACATGTTTTCTTGTACTTACCAACAAGCATATAATGACATTACTTTTCTTACTTTTGTAAAATTACAAAAGCTAAAATCAAATATAAGACAGACCTGTAGAGTGAGTGGATCAACCCTTAATATGGTTGTAGCAGCAGCAATAGGGGAATCAACTACTCGGTAGCGGAGGTTTGCACTCTGTAGATGGCTTATAACTTGACTTCCTTCTGCAAGCTCCAGTAGTCGACAGTCCAGCTGAACTATCACATACTAATTATATAAAACAAAACATCAATTTGAAATTCTTATCATTTCACTGAAGTGAAAGATTGATCAGTAAACATACTGGGACCTGCAGCGTGATGAATGATTCAAAAGTCAGCTTTTTTCTTTATATATCGAAATCCTTCCCATACCTAAGTCAAGTAACATTAGGAATAGACTTATTTTCACACAAATATTCTTAAGCCATTACATATAATTTTGTGAAACCAGAGCCAACCATTCACAGCAGAGACCCAAAAATCATTCCCTAGATTACCTTGACTGCTTCATATACCCTTATCACTTTGTAAATATAAGAGCAGAAGGAGCCCAGCAAGGATATTTTCCTCAGAGCTTCTGCTTACTAGTGCTACCTCACTAGTGCAGGATAAGGCAAGTTAGTATAAAAAATCAGTATTGCTATGACTTATTACCATTATCATCATCATTATCATAAATCTTATCAATATGTTTTAATTCATATCAACAACATGAAAAGTCTAGAGCAACAAAGAAAATTTTCAATTTACACTACACTGAAAAGTAGCTCTACCTTCATACATTCTCCTGGTTTCAAGGCACGTTTCATTTTTTTCTCTGCTTCTCTTCTGGCTTTAGCCTCAGCCTTTTCTATTGCTTTTCTCTGTTTTTCAGTCTCCCTCTGTTTCCGTTTGGTTTCTTTTTCCTTTTGAACCTCTTCTACAGGCAATTCTTTTGCAACATACTTCAAATTAGCGTGCTCCACCTGCCAATTACAACAAACACAAGTGGTCATCCTATACTACACAAATAATGTACTGGCAGCAAATATTAATGCTTGGGATGAATGCTTCATCAATATTAAGTTTAAAAGTAAATGATGATACAGAAATAATGAATGACTCATTCTCTTTTCCTTTTCAACAACAAAACACTCAATTCTTTGGTTAAAAATGAGAAGCTTAGGAGTATGTAGCTCTAGCAAAAAACTAAGGATATGGAAGAACAGATTCAGGGAACGCAAGTGAGCGAATGTAGGTATCAATGAATACAGAGATGTGTTATCACCAGAATTGGGACCTGTGAATGCAAAAAAAGCATGCAACAAATGCAGGAAAATACATTTTGAGAACACATTAGAGAAGGTAAGACAAACAAGTTTAAAATATTTCCCACTTTCGAAAGAGATAAGAGATGGAAGTATTATATCAGCTTGAATGGAAAAGGATTAAAAGACATTCAGGAGTTTTAGGTATTTTTGAATGTTGATCATCAAGTATGGTAGTAAAATCTTAAAGTTAAAAGCAAAGTCATGCAATGGAATAGAATTAGACATGCACTGAAAGCTTTAATAAACTGGTATAGTTTAGGTGTAGAGTGCACAAGAATCTTGCTTAATGGAGTCCAAACTCAAAGGGTCAGGTACAAAATTCTACTTTTCCTCCATCTAAACTGGGAAGTATGAAAAAGCTGGGGTAAACAACTTACAAAGCATAATTAGAAATACTTACGAAATATGAGAATAAAGAATGGACATAAAGATGTTTGGTGTTCAGAAATTTTCAGAGATCCATAGATAACTGTGAAAAAAGTATGACCATACAGTCGTTGATAGGTTACTGACAATGTATAATAATAAGGTAAAATATAAACACCGAACAAGACATGGACATACGCAATGAATAATTAATAATCAGTTTTATGGTGAGATGTATTTCACCTTATGACACCAGGGGAGTGACTACTGATCTCGTGCAGTGGAATCATTTTAAGTGTGAATGGAGAAACTAGTCTCACTCGACAAGGAAATACAGCATGGAAAGTGAATCTCTGTGACAGGGTATAAGAGAAGATTTTGTTCAGATAAGCACAAGGAAATGTTTCTTGATTTGAGATGCTCTACATTCATAAGCCGTCCCATGTAAATGAAAACAAAATAAAAAGATATGAGAAACACATAGAAAAGATTTCTATTTTCATTTACGTAAGCTTTGGCTGGGGTCATCCTTTACAGGGCAAAATATGATACACAAAGAAGTACTGTAATACCAACTGATCATGTACAGACCTTGTTGAAACATCTGTAGCAATAGAATACTTCTTAAATGATTTTCATGATTATTACTTAGATTACACATATCAAACAAAAATATATTACACAGAAAAGTACTTTTGCACAGCACTGTAAAAACAAAAAAATAAAATTTTCTGTACCATTTCTATATCCTCTTCAGTTGAAATTTGAGAATGGGAAGTAGTGATGGTAAAGTCAAGAATATCTGGCAGTTCATCTTCAGAATCATCTGGAGTTACTGGCACTGAAAGAAAATAAATGTTTATTTCTAAATCCTGTACAGGCCAGGTTCTTTCAGCATTACTTCAGTACATATATCCCCTCCCAACTGCCATATGAAAAAAATTGCAAAGATTATTCTAACATGACCTGTAGTGATCCAGAGATGTATAAAAGCACAGTAAGTTACATTATCTTTCTACTGGAATGAAAACTAAGTGGTGACCATCTTCATTATTCAAACCCAAGTGACAAATTTTGACTACAGAAATAAGTAATGATCACCCATTATAAATTGAAAAGAAAAGTACTTGATGTACATACGTAAAAACTCAAATTTGTATCAAATATTCAAGTAATCTGCTCGATAATTTTTTCATGGCAGCTGAAGATGGAATGACATATAAATAAATAAATAAAAAATACTAAAGTTAATCCTACAGTTCTCTACTAAAGCAGCAAGGTGCAAGTATCCAGAAAATATCTTTGTAAACAAAATACTTTTTATTGTAAAGTAGTCACTATATACAATAGATTCTTAATAAAATAAGTGATACATAAAATTTATATTTCAGAAGTAGCATAGATGGACATTAACTTTTTAAACAACATGATCCATGAGAAAACAATAACATTTATATTGTTTATATAGGTAATCACATACCCTATATGTGTAACAGATATACAAGGTGAATGGCGTCAACCAAGCAGTTGCAGTAAATGTCTGACTGGATCCTAAACAGAAAAGAAATCATATGAAAGACCACAAATTCAGTATAAAAATACCAGAGGCATCATCATAAACAGGGCTTAATGTGGAAAAAGTGGATAATTTATGCACAGACTATACAGCCTAAAAGGGGTTTCATAAAATAGTCCTCAACCATCAGACTACAGTAATCTACATAAAAGGATGAGTGTAAAACCGAGATTCTATTCCCATTACGTGAGAAGTTTTATTTACGTCTAGATAACTTACCTCTAGTTTACAAAAGTGGACTCTACAACCACACTATCACTGTAAAAAATTCTGTCACTTTTATGATCTTTTGAGTTAAAAGTTGTTCAAAAGCTGCTGGAATATTTCAAGGGCTGATAATGCAGTTATGAAATCTCTGAATATATCAGCAAAGCTAAAAATTGACGAAACCTCTTCTCTCAGAAATACTGTCCCAAGAGCATGAGATACACCTTGGGGAATAATGGATCAGTATCATTCCTAATACCTTCACTGAATTAGTGAGGGACCTCTCTTTCATTCTTCCTTTTATCCTACCTGTTGGCTGCTTTAATTTTTTGCTCATGCCAAGGGGTTCAACATCTTCAACCATTTTGTGATTATTATCATAAGTATTATCTTTATCACTACTCATTCTTAATGCATGGGTGTCTGGTTGCTTTTGGAGAGTATGAGCAAACATTGGCATCAAACGGGTTCTCAGATCAGGCAAACTGAAAGAAGATAATACAAGGTTATTCTCTGCATATCATATCCAAAAAAAATTTTGTTGAAAATACACAGAAAAATTATACTGAAGCAATATCAGACATTTTTATGTGTGACCTGCCATAAATCATGGGAAATTCTACATTATAAACAAGAAGTAGATCAACATTTCATGCAACAATGAAACAGTATGGCAAGCTATTATGCAGGCAAAATCTTTGTGACATTATTTGTCTTCTAATATTCCAGTCACCACCACATGCAGAAATCAACCAAAATGAATAATGCACTTACATCCATGTCACTTCATGCTGTGCTAATCCAATTAGAGAATCACTTTCCTGCACAAAATCCCATTTTTGTGATATACAAAATACATCACATTTTTCTTTGTATGGTAATAGTAATTTAGCAGTGTGTGGCATGTTTAGAATACTTGTTTCAGAGCCTGCTGGACAAACGGACAGAATTATAATGGCCAACCACAATGAAATATCATTTAAGACCTGCTAATCAGCAATTTCCTGTATGCCACTGGAAATTGGAAAATAATACCATAATTATGGCTGATCATTATTTTTCATATGTTTCTGGCAAAACCATCAGACACTTTATCTCTTTCTAATCACCTGCTACAATGCAAAAGCTTGTTTATCCCTAAAGCTCATGCACATTTTAGAATTCCAACTTGTCCTTTCCTTCATCAGCTCCCTGCCCTCCTTCTTCCATAGAAATTGTCTCATCTTATGACGACCTTTGAGAATATACCACTGATGGCATGGATGGCCAAGGTAGGGGAATGTGACTCCATAATGTCAATGACAGGGCCTAAGGATAAAGTTTTAGCAGGTGATTACAGCAATGATTTTGAGCAGTTTTGTTGTATCACCCATCAGGACATATGATTGATAAATTTTTTGTATGTATTCAGTGTGACTACGGCATATTTTGTGTTTGCCTATCTTGCTAGTGTCAGCCATATGACATAAATGGCTTTCTAGGAAATGAAGTACAACTGAAGATTAAAGCTCAAAGACATGCTAAAACCTGACTTTCTTACATCATATGCAATCAGATGACTAACCTCTCATCATCATCATCATTATCATCATCTGATGAAGAAAGTACATGAATAACTTCTGCCATGCCTAAAGTCTGATCAGCATCTAGCGTCTGGTACTGTACCTGTAAAAGAAAAGTATTTCTAATGCAAACAGCTGCTTGCAGGATTCTGATATTAAATCCTCATAATTTCACCTAAAGGGTACATCTATCATCACAGCATATATATCATCCATGACAGTGTTTTCCTACATGTGGTTTTTCGCATACACTATGTCCATGAAAAATAAACAAAGCAGAAATAAGAAAACAAATACTAAAAAAAATTTAACCAGCAAAAGCTGGTAGCCACTCAGGTGAGTTATCAATTCAATAGTGAGTGGCCACACCTTCACTAAGGCTGACAGTCTGATGCACATATCTATACAGTAGTAATACAGTCCTCATTTATATGTTGTAATTCCTCTGAAACTCCCTACAACTATGGGCTGAAATGCCTTATTAGTGAGTCATGCACATGCCAAAAAGAAGAGAATGAAAACATTAGTTTTAAGGTAAAACTGGATGGTCTGAGGCTTTCAAAGAAAAATTTATAAGAATATGTTTATGAACTTAAAGATGAGAATAATCAAAACTGACTTCCTTTGAATGTATACCGAACAATGCAACTGCAACAAGTGGGTGAACACAAAACACCATCATGACATTTTCTATATAAAGTACTTATTACCCCCTAAGAAATATCAGTAGCTTCTTTTTAATGGTCTGTTGATTTCTGAACATGAGTGAACATATGGTACTTAAACCCACATAGCTAACTTTATTGCACATGCAGTGATCACTTTCAGGAAGTTACATTTCTTGCGTACTATTCCTTTTCTGTTTATATTCATCTGTGGTTTTACAAAAGAAACAATACAAACCCACTAAAAAACCTAACCTAATATTCTTGAAAGTGATCTTCCATAAAAAAGAAAGTTCTACTTACAATAACTAATTCATAATACAGTTGCTAGTAATTATTTAGTTTAATAATGTAATAATTAGGACGTATATAATATCAGTGTCTGATGTATCTTTTTACCATGATGAGAATACATTAACATCTACAGGTGGAAATTTGTACTGCTTTTCCTTACCTTACAATAACATAAAGGCAGGTATGTCACTGAAGGCGAGTGAATTGGCTACAGCAACATGGGATTTTCTCTTTACTTTAAGGTGATTAGACAATAGTCTTGAAGTATGAAGATCTGCCAAAAGTTGGGGTTAATTAATGTAGAAACAGGTGAAACATTAAAATCATAGGAACCCGCGTAAATCAGTAACATTCCGTGGTAATTAGAGATTATCTTGTTTTTAGACGTTACATGAAAAAAATAATGTGTGTTATGATTATCTGTTTGCCAAAGAGCCGGTATATGCTTAGGAATTAACTAAGTCAGTAAGAGTTAGAGTTGATAAAATAATGGTGGACGAACAGTCAGAATTAGCCGACATGTCAGCCTTGTCAGGCATCCGCTGGGATGGACCCTCAAACTTTATGGTCTAAAAATGTACCTGAGAACAATGTCATCATCTTCACGTCTTATAGAAGGTGATAATGCACAAGACTCAGTCTTTACATAATCAAAAGTGATCCTTACCAGTACTCAATAACTGCTGTTCAAATCTAGTGGATATTTATTGGACTACAGGTGTACAATATTTATCAAGGGATACGTACGGATAAGTTCATTTTGAAAAACAACGAGTTGTAACATCTGAAGTACCAATTCCTTCAAGAAATACTAAAGTAAAGGGAAGAGATAATATTAGATGCTCTAAAGAAAAAAGATACTAAAATAAAGGGAAGAGGGAATATTAAGTGCCACAAGGTCAAACGTATGGCAGACGGTCAAATTTCCAACCACCTTTGTCCTTAACATCCAAGTTGGAACAACAGTTCACACAGTCTTGTTGTTGGTGGGTTAAGAAAACTTTTTTTTTTAAATGTGTTGTTTTAGTATCCTTAGTGGGTCAATTTCCTAAGTAGTCCCTTCCTTCTCTCAGTGCTTAAGAGCATTAAGCCATCTTTATTCCAAGAAACTAGTCTCTTTAAGGCTCTTTTTGGTACTACAACGTAAATTACAATATTCCTTGTGAGCTTTCTACCATGATAGTGATTATTCATCTCAACACACATTCATGGGCCCTTCTGAAAATTTGCCCCAGTAGTGAAAAGTCCTTAAAAGATATCCTGACGAGCACGGCAAACACCAACACCAACAACTCGGTCTCCTCTGCAGGAGCAGCACCACGAGATTCCTGCATCATTTCTCTTCCTGCTCCTGCATAAGCAACACCTCAAGTCTATGTTTGAAAATTGATGGGAGACACGTCAAGTTGGATCTGGCCGGTGTTGTGGTGCAATGTGCATTCCCTTACCCTTGTGAAAAGCACAGTGTTCTGGATTACTAGTTTGAATCTAAGGGAATGGGTCATGAATGGGAGGTATTAAGGGAAGCATTGCTTACATGAGAAAGAAGTAACAGTGTGAGGAAGGTGAAATGTGGGTGGATGAGAAATGATAGTGAGTGGTAAGATTAGGAAGTTAACTTGCAGCTGAAAGAGAAGAGACAGCATTAACTACAAGGAAGGAGCTCAAATTACTGGGAGATAAACAAGAGGAAGCCTGAAAAAGGGGGCTAATGAGGTTTTAGGTTTCAAAGTATCGGCAAACTTTAGAGAGAATTAGAGAATGTTTTGGAAGATGGTTAATAGTATAAGAACAAATGGAAGTATCACAGAAGGGAGTGGATATGGAAGTGGGAACAGGTAAGGATACATTGAAAAGGAGGAGTGAGTATTCTGAGGGAATGTTGAATGTGTTTGACAGCAGGGAGGAAATTGTCAGACAGGTATGCCAAGTAAGGGCCACAGCAAGTGGTTTAGTGAAAAGTGGCTGTAAAAGGCTTGCATGAGATGAAGTATGGCAAGGTCACATTTGTGGATGAGACTGCAGTTGAATTTGTCAAAAAAGTAGGTCACTGTTTACTTGATTGGTTTGTTAGGATTTTTCATGTATGAATGCCTCAAGGAGAGGTCCCTGAGGATTGACTGAATGCCTGTATATTGCTGTTGCATAGAAGCAAACGGAACAAGTCAATTTTTGTATCATTGTTATAATAATGTTCAGCGTAACTGGCAAGTTGTATGGATAAGTAGTGACTCTCTAGAGGGTGGTGGCATGCCATGGCAGAGTTGACTTGTATAATAAAAGAATAATACTGTGGCTGGGAAATTGGGAATATAAACCAAGTTAAAGAGGTGAAGTTTGTTCCTCATAATGAGCTCTTTTCCTTCCTCTCTATTCAAAACCTGGCCTCAGTGAGGACTATACCCTTGAATGGAGCTTATGGGGGTCAGTTGTATCACCATGGAGTAAAATCAACCAATTGCTTTCCACACAACTGGTCAACCAACTGACTTGAAAACAAAGCTGGATATTGCCAAACAGATTCATTAGTCAATGGTCCCTGCTTGGAACTCTTCATAGCCTGGCATTTACAGCAAAAATAATCATGACTTCTTCCCATATAGCTGTTGCCAAATTTGTTTCAAAAAGGGGACAATTATGTACCACTATCTTTTCATACCTTCAACCACAGAGGCCTCCATCTTGACATTCAAAAGATATCAACTGATCATACATGGTTTCTTCTGTAACAAGGTGGTTTGAAATGGTTCTACAAGTTCATGGTTACTTTTGGGTAATGCAACAACTTGTTTACAAAGTGAGTAGTTAACAACCATTGTAATCTGGTTACATTGTTATCACTTTGGATCTCATAAATGTATGCAGACCAGTCATGTAATCCACTGTATCAGCAGCTTGCTGATTATGTGTGAGAAAGATCTGTCAATGGAGGAATGACCCTCTGCTCTTCCTATATTGATGCTTCTGTGGATGGTAGACACAAGTTTCAGTACATTATATACAACAGGAGAAAAGATGTGTGCACATGAGGCAATTTTTTTATTTTTTGTTCCTGACACTTCCTCACTATGGCTGAGAGATGATCAGGTATATATAAAAGAATGTTGAAACAGGAAGACATTATTTATATGTAAAGCATTTTATGATTAACTCACGCAATTCATAACTCATATAAAAATATGTACATTATTCACATGCTTTCTAAACATTCTGCATAAATAACATTACTTGCATACATCTTTACACATACTTTCCTGTTAGTCAATGTCTACAAGTAAATACTTTTAAGTTTTACATTTAAAAATAATCTCTGTATTCCATACAAATCTGTCTTTTTGTACACATTTATCTACATTAAACAGTTTACTCTCAGAATGGCACTTATGCTTGAACACTGTGACCAATTGGTTTGAAAAGTGGCCTGGGATTTCTAAATCTTTAGACTGAACCTTGATCAAAGTAATGACCAAAACACATCCCACCCCATGCAGTAAAATGAAAATTCTATAATGACAATGCATAAGCTCTTAATAAACCTGGCTGTCTCTAGGGAATATAATGTAGATTTGTCCACTGCAGGATGCTGAAGGGCCAAGAAAATGCATATCAGCTACAACCCCATCTCTATATTCAGAGTGTGTGCTACCCTTAAAATTTTTTGTTCAGTCCTAATAAAGAGATACACTTGTAGAGTTAGCAGAGTATCATCTCAACTATAATTCCTGAGTGTGTAAACTGTACATAAAATCACAACTATGAACTTATATATGTATATATATAAAACATATATATATATATAAGCAAACCTGCAAATAAGTTTTACCTTGCCCACATTCACTTCTGAGGGCCTTTTTGTACAAGCTGAGCATGCCAACATTTATTAAATTTTACTTCTGTAACTATTCCCACTTTAACCATTAAGTAGCATCATGTTCCTTCTCTTAATTGTATCATGCATTAAAAGCCTCCATGTTTTCGCATTAATTCATGTTCTGCACCTTCTTGTCTGTAATCATTATAACCAAAGAAGCTCTCTCCCTCCAGCATTTCAAAGCCATTTATTTTTCATTATCATTACTTTCACTGGAAGAGTCTGAAGAGCTTTCAGAGGATTCGCTGTTTTCTTTCTTTGTTCTTGGTTTCCTCTCTTCCCTCAAAATATGACTGTTTCTATTGTCTTCCTTCATTTTCGTTTTTTCTATCTCTTCATCAGTGGAACTAGAATATGTACTCGTTTTTGATTCCTTTTTTTTAGATGCTACCTTATCATCATCACTGCTTTCAAATGAAGGTTTTCTTCTCTTTTTCTTGTTTCTTCCATTCTTCATTGTCTCTACTTCTTCATCACTTTCACTGGATGATTCACTGCTACATGATCCAATCTCAACATCACTATCATCACGATCTAAGTCAGGATTAATCTCTGCTGTTTCCTCATAACATGGATTCTCTGCTTCTGTGGTAATCTCTTCCAAATTTTCTGTATGTTCTTTTTGCTTCTTGGCCCATTCTTTAGCCTTTGCCAACAAAAGGAGAGAAGGTTTGGCTGCCTCATCATCTGGAAAGATATAATCAATGTACTCTTCCCACCGGGTTTGAGACCCATCATCTGTAGTAACCTGCCGACGACGCGTAACTTTCCTGGGCATCAATTTCTTTACTTTATCCTCATTTTCAGCATCACCAAATTCATCCTCAAAATCTCTCCAAGCTTCAAGGAGCATCAATCGCTGCTCTTTTTCTTGGCATAAGCGAAGAGCACGATTGGCTCTTTGGAACACTCCTCGAGCATTAACAATATTATCTTCAGTGGTCATGGAATGTTCACACTTAGCATAGCTAATCCAAACTTTAACGTGATGAGTACGTTCTAGAAGCCGTTCATATAGGCTTCGAACACGGTCCCATTCTTCCTGCTCTACCTGCAAAATGAAATTTTTCAAAAATTTCATGATCATAGCCCTATCATTCAAGTTTGTATGAAAAGAAAAGGTCAAAACATTGATTCATTAGGCACATGTAGTGATATCGGCCTAGTAGATAAAATGATAAATATATATATATATGATAGGGTTGACAGAGAAGCTTTGTGGAAGGTCTTAAGAATATATGGTGTGGGAGGAAAACTGTTGGAAGCAGTGAGAAGTTTTTATCAAGGGTGTAAGGCATGTGTAC
>JAUUDW010042590.1:0-16826 GCA_032361385.1 Panulirus guttatus
CTCTCTCTCTCTCTCTCTCTCTCTCTCTCTATCTCTCTCTCTCTCTCTCTCTCTCTCATATATATATAATGTATACATAGAGAGGCAGCGACAGGAATAAAGAAAAACACGCTTCGCTTGTACGCATTAACGTTAGGTCTCATTTATAATGCACTCAAATCATAGCCTTTCCATTTACAGTAAAGCTCAACAAACTGTTCTATAGTCTACCTTACCTTTTTCATAAGTCCTGATTCAGCACGTCACCCCCCCTTCCCCATATACTATATTGATCCGCTTCATTTTGTCTCATGCATGCCTCTCACTCTCCTGAATGTCCTGGCCCCAGTATCCCAAAATCTCTCTCACTCCCTCCTTCCATCTCTTCGGTCTGCCACTCCCTCCTTCCTTCCACTTCTGACACGCTGATCCTCTTAGTTAGTCTCTCTTCGCTCATCTTCACCATGTGTCCGAACCATTTCAGCACTGTTTGTTTAGTTGGTTGGTTTCCCTGATGAAACGTGTGTAAGAAGCACTTTTATAGGTGTGGAATGTCATGCTTCACTTTAACACACTGAGCATAGGTTAGAGATGTGTGAGAGTGATGTTCAGAGGTTGTATATATGTATGTACACGACCCCTAAACCAGTGAACTACGATGGAGTAATGAAGATAGATAGGAAAGAGCAAGTAAGCATGTCTACACCCTCTGCCTCAGGGAAATGTGGTGGAGTTCAGGGAGGTGTTCACTTTCGGGACTGAAAGGCCAGCGGAGGAGGTGGTGTGGGCTTGGCGGCCAGGACCTCCCTTTCGACACCTTCCTTTCAGGGGAGACGTCATCGCTCCAAGGGACTTCCAGGGCAACGCCGTCAGGGTAGCCGTCATCCAGGTGCTGTGTAAACGAGTCTCTCTGGGTATATAGCTACTTGGAGAGTTCATATAAAAAAGTACAATGTCCAGTGATTATGTGAATGTTGCCTTTCTGCTTTTGTGTTGAGTTACACAGAGAGTTAAGATTTTAAGCGTTACTTTCATCATGCAAAGTGAGATTAGGATCGAAGCCTGAATAAGAGAGATGCATTGCTTTTAAATTAATGAAAGCCTGCAGCAGGTAGATGAACACAAAAAAGACTCAGGTCGTTCCTTACACGTTTTCACTGTAAGATAGTCGAAGGTTAATGAGGTTTCGTTTGGATCTCGTCCCACAGAGCGCCCCGCACGTGATTCTGACGAGGCTTCCTGACGGGGAACTGCATGTGGACGGCTTCCTGGCTGACCTCATGAGGGTCCTGGAGCACCAGCTCAACTTAACGTGAGTCACATCTTCAGAGGAACACTCTCTTGTTCCCCGTTGGCTTCGCCAGGTGACTCCTACCTGGAGCGGGGCCTTGTCTTGTGACGTCTCATTTTTCTGATGCCCGCACAGGCACTGTTATCATCAAGTAAATCGTCACAGAGAGGATTTTTTCTGCTCAAGACATTAATCAATATTTACGATTTCACTGGCAGACAGCATGATAGACAGGTTTATTTTGAGGAAGTTCACGATGTTCTCCAGCAGTGTGGTGGATGTGGGTGAGGTAGGCACCATTCCTCTGGATCCGTACCTGCCTCAGCGACCAAAGTTCCTGGCGTACACAGAGCTGCCCTTCCCTTTTCTGGCTGTGTACTTTTGGTATACAGGTTACATCACTGACACAAGTTTGATCCCCGTGATACACAGAGTAGAATTCACGATGAAATAGCTCGTATTTAGCCCCTATCGATTCCTTATCAGTTAGGGAATGCACTCCCATGAATGCATGAACACATACACACGGGCCTCCGTGGTGTAGTGGTTGCGTTACTGAACATTAGTCACCAAGGTCACGCTTAGTGTCGGGACCCCATGGGTTCGAATTCTGGGCGAGGCCTTGGGCTTACACCCAACCTAGGTGTTCATCCCACCCTTCAGGGCTGGTCGATAAACCGTTGCCTGGCTTAGAGCGTGGTGTGTTTTGAGTGTGTGTTTACACATGAGAGTAAAGACGTGCTACATATATACAAGGTTAAGAGACGAGGCACCTCGAGTGTAAAACTCTCTCCCCGTAACACATAACAAGTAATCACAAATAGTAATCACGCACGCAGTCAAATTATGGAAGGCTGCATTTGAGGAATGGAATTACATTGCCCACACATTCACCTTTGCTTTTCCTTCTGAATCGTGCAATATCAAGTCATTTAATATCACTCTAAGCTCATCACGATCATTAATTAATCCTCAAATTAATGAGCAGTGTCGTCTCTCGCTGTCTATGAGATTTAAAACAGATTTTTGTTTTTAATGATAACTTTCAGACTCACTCTGTGCGCCAGCATCTGACGACAGCACGAGACCTTTTGTTAACGGCTGTCTGTCAATTGCTAATGACTGGCAAAATATTTGTCGAGGCCACACAGTGCCATTATGAACCAAGACACTCCATCCCAACGCCCCCTCCTTCACACTGTCCACCTGTATGACAAGATGAGGTATATTGTCAGACTGAGCAGTAATGACTACTACGCCATGACAGGGGAAGAGAATAACATACTCGACTGTGTCAGTGAAGGACAGTCGATGGAGATTTAGAATTGATTTCAGACGTGAACCACTCGAGATGCTAACGTTTGAATAATTTCCTTTACATGTCTGGACTTTTCTTTTGTGTTCGTCTCGGTAATTTGTGGCTTGAGTGGTTTAGCTGGAGTCACAGAGTTGGTTTAGAGGTCCCTCACGCCTCCAGGATCCAGTGGGTGGAGACGCTTGACGGAGACTACGGCGTGCCCTCCGTCAACAGCACCTGGACGGGTCTCGTGGGCGACTTGCTGAAGAATGTATGTCCGCTCCTCCTTGAGGTTAACTTCTCTCTCTCTCTCTCTCTCTCTCTCTCTCTCTCTCTCTCTCTCTCTCTCTGCTTTCTTTACTGTTATCTGTTCGACTTTTTTTTTATTCTTTCCCTGCCCTTATTTACATCATAAACTGGGATAGACTTAAAGGGGACCCTTGACGGAGCTGTCATGTTTCCGGTGGTAGGTCTGTCAAGGGACTAATGGCGAGGCTGTAGTGACACAGGTGACCGGGCTGTCAAGAGACAAGGAGCATGACAGTCAAGGGATCAGGGAAGGGGGGTGGGCTGTGAAGTGACCGTCTCACCCTAAGTGACGGGTCTTTCAACGAAATAGCTATGGGTTTGTCACTGGATCGGTGAAGGGGGTCTGTCAGGGCATCAATGACGGGGTTGTCATGGGTTCTAGTGACGGGGCTGTCAAGAGAGAAGAGGCTCCGGCCCGCCAAGGAACCAGTGACAAAGCTGTCAATGGACCAATTGACAGAACTTTTTAAAAAGCCGGCGGTGAGTCTGTCTAGAAACCAATAACGAAAGTGCCAAATGATTAGTGACGCGGCCATCAAGGATCTGGTCAAGTGAGTTGTCAAAATACTACAAAACTTTCAGAGGAATCAGTGACGAGGCTGTCAAGAATATCATGACATTTAATGACTCGCGCCTGAGAAGGATTTGAGACACTTCCCCTCGTCAGTTCAGTGCTTCAGTGGTGTAATCAAAGCGGTATTTCAAGGTAGTTTTTCTTGTGTGTGAATTTGTTACTGATTCGCCTTAACTTCAGCTGAGCCAATAGGTAGAAATTGTCACCTTAGCCACGTCTTCCGAAGGTCTGTTGTGTCATCTTGGTTCTACACTGGTCTAAGGCCTTTAGAGGAACCAACGATTAACTGTATTCCTACTTATTTTTCAGGTGTGCGTAAGATATCAGAAAGAAATTTTAAGATGTATTGATGTGATTTTTTTTTCTCGGGGTGTTATGAGGTTAATGATTTATTCTCTCACGGGAATGTCGTGTGAGGTTCGTGAGAAGTGTTGGTAAGGTCGAGAATGCGATGCACTTGTGTTGTGAGTATGGCTCATTCTTGCTTCTTTCTTCCACGGCCATTTTTCCGTCTGCCTTGCCCTGTCTTGCCCTGTCCTCTCCTGCTTTACCTGGCCCTGTCCTATCCTGCCTAACCCTGTCCTCTCTTGCCTTGCCCCGTCCTGCCCTGCCACGGCTTGTCCTACCCTGCCACGCCCTGTCCTACCCTGCCTTACCTTGTCCTTCCCTGCCTTACCTTGCCCTACCCTGCCTTGCCCTGTCCTGCCCTGTCCTGCCCTCCTCTGGCCGTGCCTTCCACAGCGGGCGGACGTGGCCCTCAGCCCCCTGAGCCAAACCCTCTCCCGGGCTGCTGTCATAGACTTCTCTCCTCCCGTGGACCACGACGCAGTCAGGATACTGGTGCTGAATCCTGAGGGACCCGAGGACCTCCACTGGAGCACCTACGTCGACGCCTTCCACTGGTAGTACCTGCCGCCACAGTTCTTACGAAAAGCCATCACCTCTGTGGTAACGTAAATCCCAGTTGTCTTGAAGACTGTGGCCATATGTCTCCTACTAGGTAGCAGGAATGAAGAACAGATCTTATAGCTTGTTTGCCACTTCTCCTAGGACAGTGTGGGCGGCTGTGGTGGTGGTGTGGGTGGTGATGAGCGTGGGTGCTGTGGTGGTGGTGCGTGAGGCCTCCCAGGCGTCCGTCTCCTACTTCTTGTTCTCCTTCCTCGGGGCGCTAGCCCAGCAAGGTGCACCACCCACGCCACAGTTATTACTCTGCAGTCATGTGTTAATGTTATCCATTAACTAACCTACAGCCCATAACTATTAGCCTACGGTGTATAATCCTTAATCAGTCATTTAAAGTGATCAGTGGTCGAGTCATTAGTGGGCGGAGATTAATCAAGTTCATTCACAAGAAAGGGCACAATAGAGGAATGTATATTGGTTTGTATATATAAATTTAAATAATACCAGCGAGCTTAATTCTCTCTGCCAGTCTCCTTAATGTTGGTATACCACTTAGCTTCACCTGGTGTATGTGGTCAGCACAGGGTGTGAAGTGGTGCCCGCCTGCCCCCGAGGTCGCATGGTGTTCCTCAGCTTCTGGATCGGGTCGGTGCTGCTCTATTACTCGTACACGGCGCGCCTCACCTCCCAGCTTGCCGTGGTGTACACCACCCAGCCCTTCGCCACCCTCACGGACGCCCTCGCCAAGGCCGGGTACTCCGTCTCGACGCAGAAGGGCACCTCCTACGTCACCGAGATGATGGTCAGTGTCCGGATGGCGCACGTGCCCGTGTATTTCCAAGTACAAGCAGATATTGCTTGTCTGTAACGTGACAAGATTATGCTGTTTTCGTAATCGTGTTTGTCTGGGGAGTGTGATTTCTAATGGGTGGGAAGGAATTTGAGACTGAGTTTGGAGGGCGATTGTTGTGCATGTCGATTTGTATCAACGTGTGTGTGTTTTGTCATTGTCCATTCGACGTGACTGGAGGATGTGAGCTGGATTTGGGTCTTCTGGGGTCAAAAGAGTGATTGGAGATTTCTGTGATGCAGGCATTCTGCTCAGGATGAGCCAGAACAGATTGAGGATGCATCGGGGGGACAGTGTCGAATGTCTTGTTTGTGTCTATTGCCACTAGAATTGTGCGGGAGGGGGGCATAAAAGTGAAATATCATTCATATAGAGATAACATGTATTTTGCTATTCATGAAATTCATTACGTGTTACTCTATCTGCTCCTTCGTGGATTCTATGGGAGGCGATGCAGACGGCCCGCGATGAAGGCATGAGGTTAGCGTACCACCAGCTGACGAAGGACCCAACCCTCCTCGTCGACTCCGTCAGGGAGGGAGTCACGCTCCTACATTCCTCCAAGGTCAGTGAATTCTCGCCATCCACCAGTGTCAGCCACTGGCTCATCTCTCACCTCCAAAAGATGTTAGATGATTTCAAACAGGTGGACAAAATAGGTGAGGGGTATGTTTGGATCAAAATTAGTACCTGACTGCCTTTACTGGCCGAATGTGAGTTACCTTTTGTTTGTAAATCTTTCTGAACTGTATGGGGTACAGCAGCGTGGACCGCATCAACACTTGACTCCTTTAAAATCAGATAAAAACGTGGGAGATCTTCCTTGTTCTTCGTATCCAAGTTATTATGTACTTGAGTTGATGTCTCCCTGAAGGAAACGTTTGCTTAATACTCTGTAAAGACTTAATACTTTGCAGAGACTTAACACTCTGTAGAGACCTGCCTCTCCTGTTTCCTGCGTTATATTACATTGCCCTGCCCCCTCTGGCCTGCACCACTTTGTCCTGCATCTCCTTTGTCTTTGCAGAGAAAAGTCCTGTTCCTGCTGGATGTGAACTCCGTCAACTACGAACTCCAGGGGAACTGTTCGTTCATGTGGGTAGGGCCGGAGTACTTTGAAGAGTACGTGTACCTCGGCTACCAGAAGGACCTCTCCTTCGCCAGCGTCCTTTCTCACTAGTAAGTCCTCCGGCCCGTACTCCGACACTGTGATGATCTTGCGCTATGTTGTGCTCTGTGTTTTCAGGTGTTAAGCCCGTGTTCTGCTGCGGTAATATGGTTGTCATGTTATCTGTCGGTGATCACTCGTACCAAACTCCTCTGCAGCTGTAGTAATAGAAAAAAAAAAATCTCATTTGTGGCTAAAACTAAACCTAAGAAGTGTACGTCGCGAAAAGGTTTTTCGACCATAGTTTTAGGGCAGTCAAACTAGATCAGATAGAGTCCACTTCGGGGGAAGGGAGGAATAAATGTTTACTAGTCTTAATGTCATTTTCTTACGAAGGTCATTTTTCATTTTTCAGTGCTGGAATAAGATTAGCTTTAACCAAGAGCATGACACCGCGACCTACTTTATTTCCTCTACTATAGATTATTCTTTTCCCCTCCTCCTCCTCCTCCTCCTGCCCATCTCGGCAGCATCATCAAGGCGGCGCACTTCGGCATCATCCAGAAGCTCCAGAAGAAGTGGTGGGGGCGGGAAAAGCAGTGTAGGGGCAGCGGCACCACCTTCCCGCAGCTGAGTCTCAGCAAGACGGTGGCCGCCTTCGCCGTCTTGGTCTCGGGGGCCTTCCTGGCGCTGCTGCTCCTGGCTGTAGAGATCCTCCTGTCCTCCTGCCGCCCCAGGTGACCCATGCTGCCTCGGTCAATAGGAGGAGGAGGAGGAAGTAAAGGCAGAGGCAAGCGGATGCCGTAGGCAAGAACTGTACCCCTTGTATGAGGTCCTCAAAGGAATGACGCTGAGGTTGCTCTCGTGGGATATGAAGGATATCTGTAGCTCTGTTGGACTCACACATATACATCTGGTTTATATAAGCTAAGCGTCATAAGTGTACACATTCAGTGCTGACCTGTAATGAATGTCTCACTGAAGAATTGGTTTAGCCATCATTTTGACTGCCTGTCTTCCTCTGTATGACCGTAATTCCTTCTCTTTATGTCATTTATATGTCTGTCTGTGTCCTGTAAGTAGTAGGTGGTAGGCAGGCACCGGCATAGAAGGTAGTGCCAGCGGCACAGTGAGCCAACAATACAATGGTTGGTATGTTTCCCTCCCTGACCCAGGTTGCTGTCTTTCCTTTCTGTCCCACATACCCGTGGGTTGCTGACATTCAGTCCACACACACACACACACACTTTCCATCTCACACATAACACTGGACAACACATAACTCACACGACTCTATTGTTAACTCTAGATTCCCCTGCGCTGAGCGATGGCTCTGCCTAATGGCAAAAGCTGGTCGGAGGAACAATCTCATTCTCTTTCTGTCTTTCTCTCCCCTCTCTCTCGCTCTCTCTCTCGCTCTCTCTCTCTCTCTCTCTCTCTCTCTCTCTCGCCCTCACACCCACCTTTGTTTTCTTTCCTCCTTCTTCCTCAGCACTGTCTTCCAGATACTCTGGCCGACACGTGGAGAGTCTGCTTAGGTAGTCATAAGTTTTCCTCAGCATCTGATTTGTTTGACTGTGTTTACACTCATGTGCTTCTTTCCACCCCTCGCAATCACCGCTCTCCTTTCAAACTTCCTGAGGCATATCTAACAGACTTTTGGTAGCCATTGCCCCTCTACCATTCTTCATACAACAACAGCACTTTAATCTTCCGTCTTGAAAATCTCACCTCCCTTGCTACCATTAGTACGAAAACCCAGCATTCCAGTAAGATATATCCTCAGATGCCAACGGAATATAAACCAACTAAACCAGTAAGGTTTACTTATTTCATCTACCTTCAAAACATAGAATCCTGTAAACCAGTAATCACGGCTTATCTGCCTCAGCTACCTTGGGCATAATTATAAACCCAGTAAACCAGTAAAGCTTACCTGCCTTAGTCACCAACTGTTAACAGATCCAGTAAACTTGTGAGGTTTAACTGCTTCAGATACCATCTGCATGTAAACTCAGTACACCAGTGTCAGTCTCGTTATATGATGTAGACCTCACATTATATGTTCTGGAGGTAAATCAAACACACGATGGCAAATTGAATCTTATCACGGGAAATCTTATTCTTATATAATGACACAAAAAACGTACAAACCATGATTCAAGAAGAATGGGGAAAGAAGAAAAGGGTGTGTGTGTGTGTGTGTGTGTGTGTGTGTGAGAGAGAGAGTTGGGAAGAAGGGGTGGTCCTACCTCTCGTTCGGATCGATAACCATGAGCATTATCACCACATAAGTTTCGGGAAGTACCTCATAACTTTCCTCCATCCTGTCGTAGAACATCCGTTTCCTTTAGTCACAATACTCATGTAATACTGTTCGATTCACCTCTGTTGAACCTTGTATGTCCTTCTTGGGGCCTCCACTGACTCCCTCTAGGTTGTTGCTGTGATGTATTTGTGTACATCTATGTATTTACTTCTATCTGCGAATATCCCTTGGGCAAATTTTTGTGAAAGAGTTCTGGTGTGACCCGTACATTTTCATTTTGTAAAAGTTCATGTGTGAATCATGGAAAATGCATACTGACAGCTTCGATATTCCGTCTCTGGTCGCAAATATTTCTTTCAAGAAAACTAGATATTTGTACTGACACTCTTTTTAAGGATTTTGAAAGCCTTGATTGTAAACAGATGACGGATCTACCAGTAAACGACAGCCTGTTCTTATTTAGCTACAAAACATCTGTTCTATCTAATAAAGGTAAATTAAAGCAATATCGACAGAATGTCAGTGGGATCTCTACCAAGGCCGACTCTACTAGCTAGCTTCCTGTCACAACAAACTCATATGACTTAACGACAGCTCACAGAATTCTAAACCCATGGTTTATAGATGGTATGTATAATCCAGTATGTTGTGTAAATAGAATCAAGTGGTATGATGAAGACACAGTTTCTGTGTTTGAAAAAACAGATCCCGCTGTTCTTAGAATATCTGAATTCTAAGAATGAGAGTACGAAAGTTCATATCTGACGTAGGAATGAATCAAATTCCTCCATTTCTAGCAATTGCAATTAAGCGACTGGATAATTCGCTCGAAACGTCAGTTTATAAAGATTTCTTTTGCTGGCTTATGTACGAAGTTTATTCGTTCCTTCCAGTTAAGATCAAACGCAATATTATTCGTAATTGACTAAAAGTACTTTAAACATTTGTTCTAATTCTTTTACCGACAAATAAATGTTTTTTAAGACTTTATAAAAACGGTTATAAAAAAAAAAAGTCTTTACCGACATATTAACCAAACCGAGACCTCAAGTCAGAACTGTTCCATGAAGAATGGTTCATTATGCCATTGCATATACTGGCCAACAGTCTCATTTCTCGCAATAAACTTTAGGAAATTGCTTAGTGAATATTATCCACAAATTTCAGTCAAGACAGCATCATATTAGCCATTTCATTTGTCAATTTTCTAGCGCCGTTTTTTCATAAATTTGTGTCACCTTCGTGGACCATCGAGCAATTCGAAACGGTTCATCTTGATCCCGAAACGTCAATGTTTCGTAGTCAAAATCTATACTCGTAAGAGCAAATTTTCGCTTAAATGAAATATATGATAGTACAAAATGATTAATGGTGTATCTATATTACAATTTTATTACATTTTTTCGCAGAACATTGAAGTCCAAAGTTATCATATTAACTTTGATAGTCATAAATACATCTCAATTTGTTTTGTTTACATTCATAGCGAGTGGGTTCATCTGTGTTACAGAATCAACCTTGTCATTGACCTCGTAGCATTTACTCCACTGTGGACACGGCAGTCCTGAGAATGCCTTATTGAAGATATAAGGTCCAGTCGTTGTTAATAGGATATTAGAGTTCTCATGTAAGTAACGAAGTGAGTGAAAAGGAAGGCGTAGAGTACAATGCTGCTGGCGCTCACATAAAGAGTTCTCTGAACTCTCCCTTTGTTCGTTTGTGATATATACCTTCCGTTGCTATCGTGCCTACCATGAGCTCACCTAAATACATTTTTTTTTGGCATGCCTGGCCTTTCTACACTGTCTGGTAAACACAATTAAGGTTAAGAGAGCCCCAGCTGCCTCGACTGGCAAGCGCCCCGGTACTTGTTTACGTTGACGAAAACGAAAGGAAATAATGCAAGAAACTGACGCAAAAGTTGATATTGTGTCATCCCCTCTAAGAGTTATCTTTAAGGCCAAGGTTAGCGTTAATAGTGTATGCAAAGATGGCGATACCGTTGATTTGCAATAATCTTTTTGCATACACAAGCACGTGTGATAGCTACCAGGCATCACTGTATCAGAAAAACTAAGAGACTTTTGAAATCTCGGATAGCTGAAATTTTCGGTCGCTGGGCACGAACGGGTGCTATAATCGGCAAACCAGCTTGGTCGACGGTGTGGGGAGAGGACCTCCTGATCACGGCAGCATTATACACGTACAGAGATAGAGGACTCTGCCAAGCCTTTGTTCTTCCAATCTTCGGTCTGGTAAGGAAAATATGCGCTAAATTGTGTTTTAGTTTCGCAGTTTGGATTATCTAAAAATCTTTAGTGAGCCCTTTTTAGAAATACTTTTTGTAAGCCTTAAAATTATTCTGTTTTCTACCTCTGATTTATGATTAGTGGACTATGTATATAGCATTCTAGAGCTTTTGAATTCCTCAGACGAATCAAAGTTCACTCTCGTTAAAATTCATTAGATTTTATGATCCTCAGTTACTAACATCTTTACCAAAGAATAATATAGCTTTTGACATCGGTTGAGCCATGATAGATATGATTATATTGTTTCATGATTCACTGCCACAGACATCTTCACAACAGAACATTGCATCGACGCATATTGAGTCGTGATTCACAGTGACTCGTATCTTTACTTGTATGGAATATTAAGATCGCATGATTTATTAATCAAAGTTACCCACAGATGCAGTACGGAATAACATACTTAAACATTCACCAGGTGTCTATATGGGAAAAATGAAATGCGCGGAGACCAAAACATGACAAGAAATCCAATTTCTTCCTCCGCTTTCTTTATTAGGACGACGTAATTTCATTGGAACGGTAGGTTTGTTGCCATAGTTTGGAGACAGACTACCTGCATTTCACATACAGAAGTACAGAGCTCCACTGTGTTTTAAGCTAACCTTAAGTTAAAGTCAATTAGGGAGGCATTCCAAAATGGAACGCCCTTGAGCATGGACGAGTCGATCGTAAATATGGTCTATCAGTCTGTGTAGAGACGTTGTGTGGTTCTTCAGGCTTCGTAGGTAACATTTCTAAGCAACGGTGGGAGGCAGTCGTCTGGTTTTGCAGGTGTTGAAGGCAGGCTTCATATGCTACTCTCGGGGCCTCGGGCCGGCGTGCAGGTGTTGAACGCGGGTCTTCCATCCAAGAATAACACCTGGGCATGTGTCTTCTGGCAACCCACGTGATCAGTAAAAGACTCGAAGGCGCTGACGCCTAAAGCCCCTCCGGCGGCGTTGCTTTCGCCTGGGTGCCAGACATTCTCCCTCGATGAGCTTCTTCACGGGTCGGCACGGCCGCAGGGAGTACAGGGAGACCTCGAGGAGCAAGATGAGGACGCCGAGGGTTGCGCCGATGGCCAGGACGATGAAGGCGGAGATCGTCTTGGAAAAACCCAGCTGGTGGAAGGACGCGGTGGAAGTGCAGCTGATCTCCTTCCCCCACCACTTGCTCCTGAGCTTCTCGAGGATGCCCGTGTCCCAAGCCTTCACGACGCTGCGGTGAGATGAGTCTGTTAGGTTAGGCTGACTTGGGAGGAGTGCAGGGGGCATATGCTGATTGGTGGGGTGTATGGTGACTGGCAAAAGGCACTGAAAATAAAAGGTATGACTGGAGGATATAATATGACTGCTAGGACATTATTTCCTTCCTAGTTGATTACCATGCAGGTGAAGTGATGAGGTATTGTATAGATTACATGAATAAACATCATAATAGAGTGACTGGTTGTGTGTTTGTGCTTTGGATTGATGAAGACATGATGAATCAAGAACGATATAATTGGAACAGACAAAAAAGAAAATACGAAAATGTAAAGGAAACAAGAGTGAAGGAGGACGGAGAATAGTGTGATGAATTGTTCGTCATTAGAAGGAGGAAAGCTGAAGCAGAGGATCACTGGAAGTCATGGGAAAGGAGGATCCGGAAGGCTGACCTTACAGTGCACTGGGGATAGTAAGGTCAATGGAGGAAGGTCAGGGCAAGGAGGAGAAGGAGGAGGTTGAAGAGCAGAAGGGAACCATTCGGTGTGTGTGTGTGTGTGGTGAGGCAGGACTCACTAGTAGGATAAGGTGCTAGCGAAGGAGAGGTTTTTCTGGTAACCCAGGTAAGCATACTCCTTGAAGTAGTCAGCTCCCAACCACATGTACGAGCAGTTGCCTCTGATCAGGTAATTCACCGTGTTGACGCTTTGGAAGTAAGCAATCTTTCTCTGAGGAGAGACAGCATGAGATGATATTGCATCCACACACAGCCAAGCTTTTTTTCATTTTTTTCCTCTAACCAATTCATCTGATTATATGTAGATGATCACTGGTTTTAGCTATAATGCATCCAATTAGAAATTACACAAGTTGTGTTCGTAGGTATTTGCATTACATCTGACATTGGGATACTGCTAATCTGCTGGAAATATAAGCAAGGAATGTCTGGTTCCGAGCGGAGTTCGAGCCCGCGTGACAGTGGTATACAAACTAGGAATCTTAAGCCATTCGTAAAACTGGAACACCTTCAGGAGATTGATGGACAGTAATGAGGGGTTGTTAGAAGTCAAGAGGTTGAAGCAGTTTTTTTTTTTATGTTTGAACTTGGATGGCCATCTGGTCCAAAGAGTTTGATTTGTATACGTCGTGGCGCGGGTTCGAACCCTATTTATCAATTGTCACTCTGGGTTTGACAGGTGACACTTTCCTAACAACGCTACAACCAGGGTCTGTCCCTGTGGCGCGGCGGCACTCACCCGGGTATCCTGAAGAAGGCTCAGTGCCTGGAGGTCATCCCGAACGAGGAGGTAGGGATTGTCCAACAACTGCTTGTACATGAGCTGCATGGCCTGGTCCCGGGAGCTCTGTGGGAGGAGTGAGGTTGATCAACACACACGGTGGGCAGCAACAAGCTACAGCGTCTGTGGGGCTGACCACAGTGGCCCACGAAATCTTCACTGAGGCAGGCGTCCTGCGTGGCGGACCTTCCCAGAGGGCATTAGATGGAGTATGTGTATGTGAATTAAAAATCTGATTCAATTCAACTAGGATATGTAGCGCGTCGCTAATATTACCGAGGCGGAAAAGGATCTAGCAGACAACTCAGACCCGTTATTTCAGATTCTGTCTAATCAACCACTAGATATGAGAGGGTGGAATGGCATAAATAGCACTGCGTCGCAAGATTTACTCTAGGGACCCCGAGACCAAAGCAGTATCGAGTTAACGAGCTCGCACCTGCCTCAAAGAGACTATAAGAATATCTTTTTTCATCTGCACTGTGCATTGTTTTGAAGGAAGGCAGTCGAAGATATGCCAGAGGTCTACGTTACTGCTGACCTTTTTAACTGGGACGATAAAGGCTTGTTCATGGCCACATCACTGTTACTGACATTTATTTTTGACAGTTCAGGCACATTGAAGTGAGGATCATGGGAGGAAATATGGTAAACGTTTGAACACCCTTTCATGGACGCCATCATCCCATCAAAGATAGCATGATCGCACAATATAATTCCCTTACCACTTGGCTGATATAGTCATGCCACGTTCTCCCATAAGCAAGAGGGGCATAGATATGGTGCTTAGCTCTCTATCCTTTACGCACGGGCGACAAAGCATCCCTGCCTGGACTTCCTACACCTAACCTCTCTCGCCTCTGACTGACCCTTGATGGAAGCGGTCGCCCTGCCTTCAGTAGCCACACCTGCGCATGAATGACAAACGCGGCTGACAGTGTTAAACCAAACACAGCAGGTCAGATGCACAGTAATGGGCCCGGACAAGAAGACAGTGATCACCTTTATAATTCTTTAGATTCATGCTTTCCCCACCGTAGCCTATATGGTTCTGGTGCTAGCTAAGGGGGTATATAGTACATAAGAGCAGGCCGTCAGAAACTGGTCAGAGGAGATAGCTGCCACAGATGTTGTAAGTTCATATAACCCAAAAGCTCGCCCGACCAAGTTGCCGAAACCTAACCTCAATGGTAGTGATGTAGGAGGTGCCCTTCTGCGCGGCGATGGAGTACCCAGCCTTGGTGAGGGCGTCCGTGAGGGTGTTGAAAGGCTGGGCGGTGTACACCACGGCCAGCTGGGAGGTGAGGCGCGCCGTGTACGAGTAATAGAGAAGCACCGACCCGATCCAGAAGCTGAAGAACACCATGCGACCTCGGAGACAGGCGGGCACCACCTCACACCCTGCCGATAGGGGAAGGATTATAACTGTTACGAACAGAATCACGTAATAAATTTCTCGTATAAGATGTAAGTAATATACATGCTGAAGTGAAATAATACACTGGCATGAAGAAGTATGAATGTGGAAGCCACTCTTCACGGAGATTTGATTTAGTTTTCCGGGAGAGTTTCGGCTTTTCACAAGTCCTTCCAGCTGAGAAGGGCTTGTGGAAAGCCGAAACTGTAATAGAAAATAAACCCCAACCCTGATATTTCTTATTCTCTACTGACGGCGGACCAGCTAGCTGGTGAAGAGGCCGCCAGGGGTGTCTGACCTTGCTGGGCATAGGCTCCGGCGAAAGAGAATAGGTAGTTGTACAGGGACCCCTGCACCGTCGGCTTCGCCACCTTCACCAGACCCAAGCCCATCAGCGCCCACACGCCCACCATCGTTGCCCACACGCTCCTGAGGGGCCGAGAGACGGGGAGTAAGATTGATGCCTTTAACCTGCATCTTCCCCTGGGAAGAAAGGTATCCTGTTGTGATTCATGTTATCACTAACGTCGTGAGAAAGAGAAGTTATCGTCCATGATTAAGGTAGTGAATACCGTCCTGGTGAAAAGACAGCAACAGTCGTCGTTGTCTATATCTTTCTGGGGAAAAAAAAAATACACACACACACACACACACACACACAGACGAAGCAATAATACGGTCGCTTGGACTTTGCTTCAGTCTTTCATAATCTTTTTTTTCCTGTGTCTTATTCCGGATTCCTTACTCGTCATTCTTCTGCCTATCTTATGAGCTTTCTGTCATTTGAGAGATATCCTGAGGGTGATCACTAGCAGAATAATGCTTAGATAAGATGTTTCACATCTATTCGTATGATTACTGGCACCAGCACAGGCCCATCGACTATCTACTCAAGACCAACAATGCCGTATAGTCTACTATTCAAGGAAAATGATGCAAAGATCAGATAAAGCATTGTCATTTCAAATGATAGTTACATTACCGGCTGCTGTGCAGCGGAGGTGTGTGTGTGTGTGTGTGTGTGCGGTAGGGATGTGTGTGATGTCACCATGGCTGTTTAATCTGTTTGTGGATGTCCTGTAAGGAAGCTACTGGATACGGGCGGATGGGAGAGGGGGTGTTCTCGAAAGGGGCTGGCTATGCCAGGACATGCAGTGGGTAGGAGTGAAACACGACATACCTGTGAAAGGGACGACACACACCTCGGGGAAAGATGAGAGAACTCAAAGATGGATAAATGTTTGGTGAATAACCTACCCACTGTGGTCAGCACCTCCAGGGGTAACCTGCAGGAGTCTTAAAAAAGAATAGAGTCGAATCGGAACACGACACCGTTCGTTGATGTACGAGACGGCGGAGTGTAGACAATCACCAGTGAAATCCCATGATGTACGTGCTCCAGTCCATGAACTCTGTGTTCGCGTCCAGGTAGATGAGGAGCCGGCCGTTGAGGAAGTCGACGGGCGGCGAGTAGTCGATGACCTTAGAGCGTTGGGTAGTGAAGCTGAGGGAGGCCAAGGCCACGTCCGCTGCCTGCCAGGAAAAGAGGGGGTGTCATGATAATACACCATCATGCTTTCGATGTATACACTGCTTCTGTTGTATACAAAGCTCATGTCGTATATGATGTGTAATGAACGAGACCCCGGGGGCTCCACTCTGTCTTACCTGACGCTGCAGTATGCCGACCAAGCCCGTCCAGCTGTTGTTGGCTGTCGGGACGCCGAACTCTTGGTCGACAGCTTCCACCCACCGGATCCTGCAGAGGGGATGGCCACTCACTGCTCTCACACCCACAAGAGATTTTCCGTAAGAAAAATCTACTTAAGTTTTTTATTTCATGTTATTCCAGATAACTACTGATATCTTTTTTTTTTTTTACCTCGTTGCCACTCTATTCGTGGGCTAGTCAAGTTATGCTATAGGGAGTAGAGTCAGATAATTGAGATGTAGTGGTTAGCGTCCCTGACCGTGACGCATTCACGGGCCGCCCAGAGTCGAGCGCATAGGTTCGAATCCTGGTTGCGGCAGT
>JAUUDW010042699.1:0-16821 GCA_032361385.1 Panulirus guttatus
GCTGGGTTGACTGTGAACCGACTGCCGCAACCAGGATTCGCACCTAGGCGCTCGACCCTGGGCGGCCCGTGACTGCGTGGCGGTCAGGAACGCTAACCGATATCCCACGGCGGTCCATAACCATCTATGCACATCAAGACGGATACCTTACTCAGTAACCCTTCTCTTTTGTATCTCACAGTCTTGTAAATGTTCTTCACATTTACCATTTCCTCACTTACCTTGATTCTTCACTCATTCACTGTCCTGTTACGAGAAAGGCACTTTCCCATGTACTTTTTGCTTCTGTATTCATTGACAGCGACAAGAGTACAAGCAGCAGGCTCCTCCCCATCCTCAGAAAACCTGACGGTGTATGAGGTCATCTGGTGCAGGACACAGTGATGTAATCCTTACCTACATTCCTTCCCTATGCTGATGGCGATAGGACAGTACAACGGAAGGGATGGTAGCGAGGTGTAGGCAGCGGAGGCGGAGGGATTTAGTCACCTGGAGGGCGTGGGTTGGAGGGAGGGAGGGAGGATGAGGTTGGCTGAGTGGTCCGGCAAACATCATAACCTGCCGTCACCCTCCCGCCCCTGGCCAGCCCGCGCTACCTACGTACCTGTTCCTACCCATAAGGTTAACACTGTATGCCCACCAAGCGATGGCGGGGCATCCAACGGCCGTCTTTACGGGTGACTTCGCTAATCTTGCCATATACTGCACCAAATATCAACCGAGCGCGACCGTATAACTGTTGGGCTTGATGGCTGGCTTTTCACCTGACCTAAAGGGCGAGCCGTTGTGCTCTTGGGATATGCGTCGTGCTCAAGAGACGTCCGTTGGGCTCAGGGGAGTGAAAACAGTGTCGAGAATCCAGGTAAAAATATTTTTGAGGCACGAAAACCACACGATGGCGGCGCCCAGCAGAACCTTCAAGAATTCTGACACGATAGCAGTGCCCAAAGAACCTTCGAGAGCCTTGAAACTAAGGGGGCGCATTCCCCCTCGAGTGTAGTTGGAATCCGTTAAACCATTCCCTGATTGTAGCTTCACTCTGTTAATCCACACTGCCGCGCCTTGCTCTCACGAGATTGTATCCTTACTCTGTGAACGCCGCAGGACTCCCCCTTAAATGTAGCTGTACTCCGCTACGCCCTGGTGCTTCCCTACGTGTGACTACTACGCTGCTTTCCTAGATTTACTTTACTCCGTTGAGCCAAACTGCTTCCGTAAATGTAGCTTTACTCCACTGTCCTAATCCCTCAAGTGTAACTTCACCCCATTAACTCGCACAGCTCCTCTGAAAACATGTCATCCCCTCGGAAAGGCAGTGCTCCTCTAATGAGCAGCCGGTCATGTGACGGTGACATTTCCCATCCGCACACCACGACCCTAAAACTTCCTCCTCCAGCCACATTAATATCACTGACAGGTTTCCTCTCCAAGGCTGCGATGTTCCCCTTGAACGAAACTTCCCAACTTACTGATCCATTAGTTCCCTGCAAGATTTTTTCTGCTAGGAGGATCGAGCGGCTTACCTTGAGATTCCCTCCACAGAACAACACTACTATCCCTGAGGGCATCCCCTTTCCCACGACCTCTCAGCTCACCCTAAGATCAACTGCTTTCCCCAGGTCAAACACAGCGGCTGCCCGTGCTGAACGATGCTGCTAGGCTGCGGGACTACAAGCCAGGTTATCGGTACAGTGCCTGAGATACAGATGCCTCGCTTCTAGCTTACCGGTCCACACTGGCCTCTTCATGGCTTCCTGATGACTTCTCCAATGGTTATATAAAATGTTTACGGCTTACAGCTTCCCGTAACTCAACGTTAAAGATTTCCAATACTATCGGCAAGTTTTCTCGGTTCGTTCCGTGTCGTGTTTACCGTAAGTACTGCACAAACGCGGCTTTAACCCTATTAGTGGTAGCGCAGGTATCCTGAGAAGATTACACTGATGTATTTCGCTAATGTTACCAATCTGCACCGTATACCACACTGAAAGACCGTTATAATTTGCACTACACTGATACCATGTACCACCAACAATGGTATCCTCTACCTGCAATCCGATGCAGAATCATCAGTAGCACATCCAAACAAAATTGGTATGCTTTACCAACACTGGTATACTCTACCAACACTGGCATACTTTAACGATAATGGAATACCCTTATCAAAACTGGTATGCTCTAGCTAACATCAGTGGTATCCTCTACCAACAACGATACGCTATACCAACTCTAAAAGTACTCAGTCAACACCTAATATGCTGTACCAATATCGGTACAGTTTACAGATACTAGTGCACTGCATCATCACTTGTATTTCAGACTAAATCGCCCATAGCTCCAATATGGTAATGAAATAAATAACTTGTGAATGATTTTTAACGTAATAATAATTTTCAGAAAGGTTGTATCAACATTAATTTGCAGCACTAATAATTATAGCCATCAATCGCGGTACGGGCCACCTAGCAAATGAATATTGGACTAATAACCATCGATTCAATAAACTCTCATTTCAAATTAGGACATTATTAAAAAGAAAACTTCAGTTGAGTACCACAGCCTATGGCGAACAACCGATCGCAAAGACTATGGTGAACAACCCGATCGCACAGTCGGTGATGTGATAACTGGTTGAGTTACGATAGGCTAAATTGGTTAAGTTCGGCTGTATTTGGTAAATCTACGTTCCTACGCTGGCAAAAGAAATGACGATACTGTGAACAAGACCAAAGATGCGACGCCATCCTAAAACTGCTGCATTACGCAAAGTTGACTAGCCAACTAGGTTACCTACATGTAATAGCCACTGAACAATACACCATTAAGAACTAAGCATGGAGCTACTAAGTGTATATCTCCATTTGTTGAGTACGGCAATACTTTTAACCCTGTTTAGGAGAAAGACAAGCAAAAATAAGGGTCATGAGGAAACGTTTTTTTTTCTAGGCGTTTCTTGCCTCCTCTCCGCTCTCCCATCTAACTGACGTCCGCCCCTCAAAGTACACCACCATACTGGCTCCATTTCACATGGACCTTATTTACATACTGAAAAAATCAGTTAAATTTGCTTTTACTCACTACTCTTAACACCTGCTGTCCTGGGTATCACTGTTCACGGTGAGGATCTTTTCTTTCTTTCTCCAAGTGCACTGTTGAGGTATTAAAGTTAATGGAGTCGCAATGGGGCATAACCGCCACAAAAATTCGAGATGTTAAAATTCCTCCCATTATTCCCGAGTGGATTCATTGTTTCTCACCACATAAATTTTCTATCATCACCACTATATAAACTGCTTCTAGTCAATAGCTACATTGTCACGGAGGGAAATTAACATAATCATTTTTCTTTCATAAAATAACTCAGAAATTTTCTCGCGCCGAGACGTCGCCCGTTAATTTGTGAAGTATGAATTGAAGTACACCAAAGATAAGAACTCCTCGTAAGAACATACGTACGCATATATATATATCAAGGATCTTAAGTAAGGAAAGTTATATTACCTTTAATAGATGACTTCAGCGCCATCTATTGAGTGAATAATCAATTTCTGTTTGATGTCATCGACTGATAGAGCTTACATGTTACGCGTTGCAAGTCGTGGTTTAATAATCCACATTATGCGGCCATTACATCGAACAAAACTCGTCGACTGACATTAACAAACATTCAAAACTGCGCGATTTGTACCATATATATATAAACATATGAGTAAATCTGGCTCAAGCTCGAATAAGATTACCTGCAAATCACGGCCAAAAAATTACTTTGATATCAGAGAATGAGATATTCTAGAATGAAAATATAAACTACATAAAGTCGCTTTCTTTTTTTCTTACAGATTTGAATCTCCCACTTAGTTCATCTGGCTTTCTTTGCTAGATCAAGATGTGCTTTTCATTCTCACTTTTCAAACTGCCTTCTCAGATGTAATAACAATAACAACTGAGAAGTGTTCAAAAGTTTAGATGGGGGTGTTTCTGTCGCGGGTTGATTGGACAGTCTGATTCTGTTATTCTAGCTTGTTTACACTTCAGCACTTAGTTTATTTCTGTCAGTCCTTTTTAACAAGCGTTTGTTTGTCTACTTTTTTAAAAGCGCTTTGCATCCTCTTTTATAGAGGAAGACTGTGCAAGTAAATTTCAGATTTTCTGGACTTTTATCTGGGTCCAAGCTCTCAAAAACATTTGGCACTTATTTCATTATTATGTCAATTACGAATGAATTATGCATTTTCAAGGATCCCAAGACTCTGGTCCAGGAACAGAAAACATGGGCATACTATCTATCTACAGTCTCCTTAAAAACCAATGAAGTGGTGGCACCATTCAAGTTATGTTAAGGAGGGATTACCAATTAATTAGCTGTTTACCTTTGGGATGACAGGTCACAGTAATGATTCGCACTCCCTCTTCAATGTTACCATGTATATCTGCTTACGAAGCTTGGTATTCCTCTAACATGACAGGGTTCCAAAAGTCTGCTCCTGAAATAGGATATTCAGGTATGTGTCAATGAGGAAGTCCAATGATATTACGGCAAATTCAACAATGTACACAACAAGATCACCATCACTGTATTTAGTATAATGAAGTTTAGGGTACCGGCTTACTGATCGCTGATTCACACTTCCTGATTTCTTTACAAAAATCCTTACTACCAACAATGAACATGCCTTAACCCTCTAAGCACACATTCAGTTCTGCACCTGTTTCAAGGCTGCGCATTGAGCCCGGGTGGTGACAAATATGTTGGCAGTGTGCGTGATAATTTCTCCCCAAAGCTAGACGTTCTCCAGCCATACCAGTGAAAGTATATTTTCATGAATTTTCTCGACAGTAAATTAAGTAGTTTTTAGGTAGATCCAGAGGCCAAGGCAAAAGATTATCTTGAATTATATGATTTGTCTTTGGATCATGTGGAGAGTGATTTTAAGGATAACTGAAAGTTGACCAAGATGAGGCATGAGAAGGTTTAGGTGTGTCTGATGCAATTTAAGAAAGATAAACTTGAGCAGGTAAGTCATGGTACAATTACCAGTGCACTGATGACACTTTTTCAAGGCCCAACAGAAAAAGTGACAGAAAGTGTAACAAATGTCAAAGATCAAGGAGTCATCATAAATAAGAAACTAGAATTCAAAGAGAATAATGAGAAGACAGCACCATTCAACTTCTTTAGTGTAGCAGTTAGCAATCCTGATTGTAATGTACTCATGGGCTGCCCAGGGTCAAGCCCATAGGTTCAAATCCTGGTTGCAGCAGTTGGTCCACAATCAACCCGGCCATTTTTCCACCCCTAGCGGGTGGTCGATAAAATGGGTACCTGGCTCAGGCTAAGGTATCTATATATAGTGGCAATGAGATAGACTCGATTATGTCTTTAGTTGCCAGTGCCATCTCAGCTAACAAAAAAAAGAAAAGATATGTATGTATGTGTATACATATGTGTGTCTGTGTGTCTCTTCTATGTGAGTATGTGATTATGCTTTTGCGGTCGTGCGCATGTGAGATTGTTTCTGTCTGTATGATAATAATGATAATTACAATGATATTTGTGAAAATAATGATAATCATATTGATGATGACAATCCTCTATGCCATTTCTCTCTCCATCCCTGCTATGGTGTGCCATGTACCGTCTCTAGGCCCCCGAACCGTGCCGTGCGCCCCATCCCACGTCCTGACCTGTCCTCGCAGTGCTCGACGTTTCTCCTGTGGTCTCGTCAGGGTGATGAGCGTCTGGTTCTTGATACCGAGTCTCTACATTCCACCCATTTTGTCCTCTTGGATTTCTCTTTTCTCTGGCCTTCTCTAGATCCTCCCTTGACTGGACTATTATCATACATTTCATCAAGGTTTCCTGACAAGTGAAAAAGAGAGTGTGAGAGAGAGAGAGAGAGAGAGAGAGAGAGCCGGGCCGTCTCAGCCAGCCTCCTGCGTCTTATCCATCAGTGAGAATCAGGCATTACAGTCCAGCTGCCGTGAAGAAGTCCTACGCCGTCATTTAGTGATAAAGCAATGAAGCCAGCGTCAGACTCGAATGTAAATTCACGGGCCGTAATTTCCCTTCCCTGCTCACGGCAAACCAAGAAATACACCCAAACTGTCATGACATTAACACTGGCCGCCTCCATTAACTTGAGCGTCCCCTTCAGTGTTTCGTAGAGCCGAGAGCACCAAACTTCAAGCCTTTGTTCTGTCGTGGACAAGTTGGACTTGGCGATGTGGAGGACTTTAATCTCGCGTGGAGAGCAGCCTTCACTTGTAGGATGCATTGTTCCCGCCGCAGGCCGCGAGGGACGGGCTCTGCTCCAGGCTAATGGAGGAGAGGCTCCCCAGTTTGTTTGCTCATTAAGGACGCGCACTTTTAATTAATATCCTGAAAATTTCCGCTTCCTGGTTTGTTTACTGTTGGCACGTGCATTCTCTATTGGCCCCGTGTTCTGCCGCCTGACAGGGGGGGTGTGCCCGGCTGCCCGTCGGTACGTGTATACGGGGTCTCTCTCTCTCTCTCTCTCTCTCTCTCACCGTCACAGCTAAATGAATGAGAGAAATAAAAAGATATTCGCTCACTGCAACGGCTATTATTTTGCGTCTCTCAACAGGATTAGCGGTGCTGGGGGGATGAATATTCATGCCGGGAGCAGCTGTGTCGTCGGCTGCCACCTGGGGCCAGTTGCATCAGCAAATACTGAGGGCGGAGTGTGGCCGGCCCAGACCTGCAGGGCCTCGTGGTGTCCTGTGGCCACTGTGTGGTGGCTGCTCAGGCTGAGCGTGGCATAGACGTGTAGGATGTCATCGTGTCCTGTGGCCACTGTATGTTGGGTGTTCAGTCAGCGATCCCGAGACAGAAGCGTTATGGTGTCCTGGGCCCCAGACACTATACTGGCCTGTATGTGGGAAGACTTATGGCTTTCTTGAGCTTTACGTATGAGGTGGGTGACCAGGGCGTGCAGCAGGAGAGCTTTATGGCGCCCTTCGGACACTATGAGGTGAATGTTAAGACGCAGGATGGCCCAGACTTGCAGGACATCACGGCCTCCTAGTACAGTTGCCGCATGATGAATACTACAGTCTCCAGCGGAACGAGGGAAGGTTAGAGTTAAACCAAAGCCTGAGTGATCAACAGAGAGAGAAAATAGAAACATGGGGGTGTTTACAGCGTTAGAATTATGGAAAAGAAGTGAGGCTGAAAGACTGACAATGAATACAGCCACAAAAGACGTGATATACAGAAACGAGGTGAAAGAAAACGATTCTGTTGTGAAGTCAGTGTAAAAGATTTTTCTTTCCATAAGAAACGTTTAACTATAGAGAGGTGAATCCTTCGATATTACTCGGACGTTAGGGTCCTGTGGAGGAGGACTGATGATGGCTCTTCCCTTGGCCATCAGCCAGAACTAGACGTCATTACGAGCCATGTGTTATCCAGCATGTGATTTGCTTCAACAAATATGTTTCGTTTGTTGTGGAACGTAATCACATCAGTATGCTGTACCAACACTGTTCTTGTTCACCTCAGGAGCAACACTCACGACCAACCGACGTTTAGTTTCACTTTAGCTTCTTCATGTGACGTGTGAGGACCTCAATTGTTTAGTCAGCAATGTTCCTGCCAACCCTCTCCCCCACGGCACCATATTTCTTATCATCTCTCTCATTCCTTCCTCTATTCTTTCTCATGAATTATTCAGTCGCTGCTTTTTATTCCTCTCGTCCTATGTCTTAGATGTGTTTGTCCTTGATTCTTATTTTCATTTCTTCCATTTTATGTGGCAACTAATTTCACGACTGTTATACAAAAGATATCCTCGTCTCTGCACGTGAGAAAATAGTGATACCACCACACAACAAACAACACCATTACACACGGGAAAGTTTTGCTTTTATCTCCCATCTATTTTTCACTGAAGTGTTATGCCGTACTCGCTGATCATAAAGGGTTCAGCCACATTGGCACAGTGTTATTTGTTTTATAGAAACAAGTGTTTGTTTTCAACTTGATCTTAATTCATTTCGATTGGTCTGGGAGCTACATACTGACGACCTCTCGTTTTCCTAACATTATTTCGTAACAAACCGACAACTAACATAAATTCCAGCGGATCTGTTTAACGTGTCTTTACTATATCTGGCTTCACTGCATTTTAACAGTAGAGTGCCATTACGTCCTGTAAATGTATTCACATAAGCGCCCACGCCAAAAGTCAGCGAGGGAAGAGAGAGGTTGATAAGCGTCACTTTCACGTAAGTGTTGCGCTGCGACGATACAGGCAAGTCTTCAAGCGACGCTCTGCGGGTTTCCTAAGATCATTCTCCTTAGGGGAGGTTATGGGCGCGCCTGGAGAGATGCTGCCTTTACGTTCCATAAAGCTGTTAAGACAATGTCTTGATTCTTCTGAATTCTTGTGAAAATTTGTGTGTGAGGAAAAATGTTCTTACCATTTCAGAAAACTTTTGAATTAAATCAGAGGAGGCTGAGGGAGACATCTTTACGAGGGATGAATGAGAAAGTTGGTAACGCCATTAGACCAAGAGAAGGGTCGTAGCCACATTAGCCCAGAGGAAGAATGGTTGCGACGACACCAGACGAGGAAATGGATTATACTGCCATTAGACCAGGAGGATGATAGAGCCATTAGACCAGGGAAAGGATGATGAACCTTTAGACCACGCTGAGGATGGTGACGTCAATACGCCATATGAAGAACGGGGACGTCCTTAGACTGTGTGGAGCAGAATGATGTTGACAGAGTGACGAGGAGGCGTGACATTACAGCATAATCAAGAATGGTGGCAGTATCAGTAAGGGAATGCTGGTGACGTCCTATGCCGGGGAAGAAGGGTAAGGGAACATAAGAGAAATAGATGAAGATTGAAAATAAGATGTGTCAATATAGGCAATAGCTGAGTGATCTCTACTGCCACTGTACGGGTAATGCACGAAATTCACCTGTAATTTTTGGCACAGAATTTCTCAGTTGTCTTCAGAATGACTGAACACTGGATCGAGACTCTTCGTCAGCCAGGCCATTCGATCATTCTGTCAACCGCGTCGCTATAACCTGCGCTCTTAGCTTGTTATTACCATGGAGTTCTCACGACCTCATGTGGACGCATGAGTCTTTATTTGGCCCTACTGACTGGTCTGTCTCACTCCTGTTAGCTCCTCCCAGGTCGGAGTGCCTCACCACACGTGAATATTATCCTTCAGTTTTCTTCTGATTTCTCTTATTCATCTCCTTAGGCAGAGAGCCCCTTCTCCAGCGACCAGATGAATAATCGCGGATGCTGACAGAAACGTCTTTTTTTTTAACATTTCCTGCTCATCACTGAGAGCCCTGGAAGCAACACGAACTGGACGACTAATCGTTAATGACGGCATTGACTGCCACAAGCATTACTGTGCCAAACGTGAACTAATTAAGTGTTAAATCAAACTTTCATGTGAAAATGTAGACGTCAACAATTACTACAGGGTTTCAAAGAGGAGGCACAGCAATTACGATTCCACATCATCTATAAAGACTGTGTCCTCTCAAACCAGTGCAAGATATCATAAGGAAAACGGAATCCCAAGTGATGCGTTGTCAACAGCCAGTCAAATAATCAACTTTACATTCAATCCAATAGTTGGGGAACGAAGCTGAATATTCAGACAAATCCAATTAAACTGAGGGAGAAGGGATCATACTCCACAATACTGCCAGAACCAGTGTGAAGAAGCTGCATATTACACATGCCAAAGTGTAAACGTTGCCTCTATGTGTTGGTAAGACTGAATTCTTCATGGCTTGTTGCCTGGTGCTTGTTGACCGTGAGGAGCGTAGTGGTGTCAGGGTTCGTTGCTATGTGTCAGTCTGTTACTCTGTATCAGCTTGAGATGCATTACATAAAATGAGATTTTAAAGCAAATCTTTTTAAGAGAACTGACAAGCACAGCAAGTAATGAATATTTAAGGGTATCTTCAGGCAAAATACTTTTTTTCATCATTGTTATATGGATAAATTTTTTACCTTAAAGAATAACCTAAAATATTCTATAATGCTTCGTACGGCTGACAAATAGCAGCAAATCATCAATAGCCAGTACTTGTGAAATATGTGAAGAATTTTATTTCAAAACTTAATTGCAAATATTGGTAGTCCCAAAACAACATCTGGGGCCCAAAACCTTATGTAGCACGAAATATGTAAACTGTGCTGAAATTTTAAAGCAAATTGATTTTTGGTGGAAATTCTTTATATACTTGATCGCTATTTCCTGCGTCAGCGAGGTAGTGATATTATTGTGACATACATTTCTCGTGAATCTTTTTTAACATTTCATATGTGCTGAAAGTGTTTTATATTCTTGTCTTAATTTTTGGTAAACTTCTCTACGTTTGGGTATTCTCACGAGCATTTGGAGTTACGTTTTCTTTTTGGTGTATGTTTAGCGAAGTGACTTTTGTATATTTCGGTGATTTTAAGGGTCGGTTTGTTGACTAACTTCTTTATGAGAGGCATTATGCGCTCGAGCTTACCTCTGTTGTTTAACCGAATTCCTGAATCGTATATCATTAATCTCTTCACGTCAGGAATTGTGAGATGGAGACAAGAGGCCTGTGGATAAGACTGGTGGGACAAAAAACGACTAGAAAAGACTGGTGAAACTAGATGCATTAAGCAAAGAAACATTAAGAGATAAGTACAGACAAAGAACTAAGAAAGAACAAGCACTGAGGCAAAAAAAACAGGTCCATTAGAATCACTGGTTCAATGGAAGCAGTGAGACAGGAGACAACTAGACATGAGATTTCAATACAAAAAGCCTTGAGACAAAAGACCGAGAGAAAGAGTAGTGAAAAAAAAAGTAACGGTGAGTCAAGAGACACAACCAAAAATAAAAGCTGTTACATGAACAGGGACTCAGCAAATTGTGGAACGAAAGGATATGAGACAAGGAATATTGGGAATAGGAACTTTGAGAAAAGAGATATTGGAAGAAAGGAAAGTGAGACAAGAGACGGTGAGACTGGACTCCGGGCAAGCTCAGCTCGGGACCTCCTGACCCACTGAGAGAGAAACCGCAGCCTTTAAATAATATGCCCCACATCTGTGCACATCGCGCGTGCGCAGTGACAGACCAAAAACGGCGACGATCTTTTTCTGAAGATACTTTGATACTGAACACTTCCTTGTGATGGTGGTGTTGACTGTCATTCCCAGGGACGGAGCTGCGCCACAGGTATGCATATATGATAGCGCGACTCGATGACAAGACCGCTGGATCTGCTTGCGTTGTCAAGTCCAACTAACGATATCAGGCTCCCAGAAGCTGACCTTCTTGCCTGGGATAGAGGGAATGGGTGGAGTCGCGTCCTCCCTCTCGCTTAGGCTGGAGAGACGGGTGGAGTAGGGGTCCTCCCTGATTGCTTGGGGTGGAGAGACGGGTGGAGACGCGTTCTTCTTAGTTCGTGGGAGAGAGTAATGGGTAGATTCGCGGCCTTCCTCTTGTTTACGACGGATGGAGAAATGCTTCGAGTCCATGCCCTGCCTCGGAGTGTGGCTGAACTGTGTTCCCTCCCTCTCTTGAAATGTCTTGGAATGATCATCATCAGACCTTGACTACTTTTGTTTGGAGTTAACGGAAATTCTCAGAACGGGAACCGGGATCTAGTACCTCAGAAGAACGGAGCTGCAAATAGACTGTGGTGTGCGGATGGGATGTCATTTATTACGCTTGTCAGGATTGGTTCGCTTTCTCACGGAGTCTCTCTCTCTGCGCAGTGTGGTATGGTAATCCTTAAGGAAAATGAGAATTAGAGGAAAATAGAAATTGCTTTAGAAAGGTGTTCAAGTGAGCAACACAAACGGAGACAGTGAGATGAGGAGACTCTGTTGTGAATTGATTGTGACATTTGCCTGCTAGGTATAGTCAGGTTGCCGTGAGAATGTGGTCAGGCCACACTTTTAGCTCGTTGACCTCGACGATACGACCCTTGAACACGATGGCACGACTCTTAAATTAATCACGTTAGCACGGACCTAGAAGCACGACGTAACGACCACTTGCGCCTGATGGCCTGACCTTTCAACTTGACGACCCTCAGGGGTCGAATTAAAAGTTGTGTCATCTTAACCAAAGTTAGTGCCGAAGGGGTTTAGTGTACGTCGTGTGAATATGGCTGGCACTCGGTGTCAAGGACGTGCCCTTTGAGTCCACACTCCCTCAGTGTCAGACGTTCGTGCGTGAAATATCACCTGCTTTTGAGGTCATATGTCGTCTCTGTAAAGGGCACCAGCATACCGTGTTGCTAAGGCCCAGTGTGCCACTCGTGGAAGACACCTGACACGAAGCCGCGAAACTTACGAACCTCAGAGGAAAATGAAACTTGACACCGGTAGTGAAGCAATAAGGAATCCTCCCCACACAATGCTTTTACATGCTGTGTCAGGCCAGATGCGACGTAGATTTTCCACTTTGACATCCAACAGGACTTGCATGATTCATGTACACGGGAGACAAGGGGAAACTGAACCTGTGGTGGCGTTTGCTGGTTACCACCAACCTGCTGTCGGTCAACACACACACACACACACACAAGCCTCGCCAACACACTCAGTGTTCGCGTTAGATGCGCCAGGTGTTTGTATGGCGCAGGGCTGTGGTCTCACTTCTTCCCCTCCGGTCTCGCTGTGTCCACCACACCAACCCACTCCAGAGAGGAACGCCTGTCATCACCAACGAGCGAACGCTTATTCCAAAAAAGAAAATCATCAAAAAAGGAGTATCGTGTCTATTAATTTCCTGCATGGCTGCTGGGGCAGGTGTGTGTGTGTGTGTGTGTGGCTGGATCTCTCTCATCTTTATCTGTTAGTCCAAGGCCGCAAGCCACGGCCGCTCCCTCCATCTGAACCCAGCTACACTCTCCGCGCCCGCCGGGCTGGCCCACGACCACTACAGTACCGCCATGTGTTGAAATCTGATCTAGAGTGTTGCAGGGAGACTGTGCAGGGTTCGAGCCTTGTGTTGGGCACGCTCAACACTACCATATTTGTCCAGGGAGTTGTTGCAGGGTCATATTGTCTCCCTGCAATACAAGTTTGACTTGCCTTTATGCCTCTGCTCTCCAGGATACTTCGTCTTAGTAACTTTCCCTCTCACCAGCAGCAGATTCTATGGTCGTGTGTACCGGCAGCAGCTGCTGTTGGATGGTCCTAGAGATTGTAGGTCTCCAGGAAACCACGATTAGTTAGTCTTGTGAAATGTTACGAGATACTTTCTGCTCAGTGGTGACCAGGCGGTGGCTGCCGGTCAGTACCTGTAGCTACCGCCAGGTGGTGGCTGCCGGTCAGTACCTGAAGTTACCGCAAGGTGGTGGCTGCCGGTCAGTACCTGAAGTTACCGCCAGGTGGTGGCTGCCGGTCAGTACCTGAAGTTACCGCCAGGTGGTGGCTGCCGGTCAGTACCTGAAGCTACCGCCAGGTGGTGGCTGCCGGTCAGTACCTACAGGTACCACACATCAGTTTATGATGCCGATCAGGACCTGCAGGTACCACGTCAGGTGGTGCTACTGGTCAGGACCTACCTGCTTGTACCTCGTTATGTGTTGATGCTATCGATCAGTATCTGCGGGTCCCACGTCAGGTGGTGGTACCACTCACACAACCTGCAGGTATCACCAGGCTAGGATCCCCCCTCCCCTCGTTGTCAGCACAGTACCAGTGGAAATTATTTCGGAATACTTCAGACTGCAAACTTTTTGGTCCATTACTTGCAAAGTATTAGCTAGCTTTAGGCAAAGTACTATTTTTGGTTATTGTGTATATGTGTGTTGTGTTTGTGTTGTGTGTGTGTGTGTGTGTGTGTGTGTGTGTGTGTCGGGTGGTGGGCGGGAGTGACTCATGACTGCCCGGCCTTGGATACACAGGGTGAGAGGCCGCCAGGGAGAATAAAGAGGAGAGAGGGAGTTCTGGAAAGAGATTGGGAGGGAGGAGAGTGTGCATACTAGTGGCAGATTGGGAGGGAGAATGAGTTTTGGAGGCGAGTAAGATAAGGAACTGTTTAGCGATGGAGGCTGGAAGAGAGAGAGAGAGAGAGAGAGAGAGAGAGAGAGAGACCCACCATCAGCACATGGTGGGCCCTTTGTTGCCAGAGGGCCTTCAGTACCACCTGGTGGGCCCTCTCGTTTCCAGAGGGTTCCTCTCACCCATGGCACTTCGAAGGATGACATGGACACTCCAGAAAGATGACCTGGACACAAGGAAGTATGACCTTGACACACGGAAGCGTGACCTGGACCCGGCCACCCGCGGGTCGGTGGAGATCACAGCTCTTCCGCCCGAGAGAAAATTGAACATCCCGCTCTTTTTATACTTCAAGTCGAGGCTCTGGCGTTTTGTGAAACGAGGAGGAACGTCAGAGTCGAACTCCTGTCTGATCTGATCGAAGTCCCGTTCTGTCCTACCAGTGGTTCTTGTTGCATCCTATCTACTTGAGTCCCACCAAACTGCGAACTTAAAGGAGTGACCAATAATAATGTATACATTTTCTCCCGAGAGTCGAGGAGCTGGTTAGCCTGGGGACAAGGAGGCATTCCAGTATGTTAATTCCAACCTGATTGTAAAATCTGTCCCCCGGGAGTTGCTACCCTCACACATCCTGCTGTAACCCCACACCACACTGTACTCGCCACACCACCTACTGTACCAGCTACACCACCTTTTGTACTCCCACACCACGTATTGTACCCGCCACACTACGCACTGTACCTACCATATTATCTACTGTACCTGCCACACCACCTTCTGTACCCTCTACACCAAATCCTGTACCCTCCACACCACCAAACGTACCCGCCACCCCCAGCTTCTGTACCCCTCACCGCACATACTGTCCTGCTCCCCCACACGCAATCTAAATCATTCGAATATCGCTTGGTTGGGAGTCTTGTTAATATGGCTTGGTCAATGTAGAGCGCATGCCAGATGGCAAGTTGCCCAGGAAGGTACACTAGGAGTACAACTGAAGGGCAAAAGAGGTCGATCGTATTAGACTTGGGGTATCGGGAGGAAGAAGAGAAGTTGACGAGGGGCTGGAGTCGCTGCAGTTAAAGATACCGGAGAGAACGACAAGCGATCGGGCGCAACGGAGCCGCCTTGTGTGTGCGGGCGAAGTGGTGTGAATGGAGACACTGGTCTCACCCGAGCGATCGACTTAACCCGCAGATTCGACACGGTAAGAAGCGCTTGCATCTACGCGCTGGCCCGTTTCTGTGTAACACACCGGACAAGGTGTGAGGACGTGTGTGATTGTGACCTGAAGAGTTTTGGCACCCACCTGGCCCACGCCAGGGGAATAAGAGCCGAATCAACAAGACAGATGGATAGATGATAAATAGTTATTAGCCGCAGTGGTAGCAATATTCCCAGTGGCGGTGGTGGCGGGAGATGAAGAACTTAACCAACACGGTAATTGTTGTGACCGGAATACAAATAAACCTTATCTTGACGAATCACTTTTCTTCAGTGTTTCGAGCGAGTCTGAGACCAACTTTTTTCCCTCCGTGTTCCTTGTCTGTTTATCTCCCCTGGCGAGATAGAAGAGGGAATGCAAGACACTCATTTCTCTTCTCAGTGAAGTACACAATGAAGATACAGGGCATCTAGGGTGTGCCACAATCACCGACTCACATGAGAGACGTTCTGGACAACCTTACATTGATTATAGTGAAGAGAGGATTCCCCGAGTTTGGGACAGGCGGTGTAATGAAGATGATGATCACAGAGGAAGATATCACATCATTCAGTCCCGCTATCTTAAAACTCCAGCAGGAGGAGGGAGGGCCGTACAGCAGGGGTGTGATATGCTGGAGGTCATTGTGACGGATTCGGAATGAGGGAGGGAATCAGTCTTAGGACTCCAGAGACGTGGAGGAAGACAGGAGGAGACAGCAAGTAAATGAGAGAGAGAGAGAGAGAGAGAGAGAGAGAGAGAGAGGATACATAGAAAATGGACAGACAAACAGACAGAGAAAACGAGAAACCGCCGGACGTGCAGATTTTATATAAATAAAAAAGTTTGCCATGAAGTAATTTTCATCATACCGTTATGAGATTTTTTTTTTCTTCCGTTCTTCCCAGCGTTTTGGTACTGTTATATGAATCAGCAAGACCGAAGGGCCCGCGATGTGTGTGTGTGTGTGTGTGTGTGGTTCCCTTCCGGTGTCGTCTGGGTCATGGGGTCGCTGGAGGTCATCAGGAGGGTCATGGTGTCTACCCGTTACGTCGGGCTGATGGGTGCTTCTCTCTCTCTCTCTCTCTCTCTCTCTCTCTCTAATCTAACTGTCAAGAGACACCAGCAGGAGAGGCGCATCGGGCGTGGCCACCAAGGCCTCCTCCTAAGCTCACGAATGCGTGCACACACCACGCGCGCACTCAACCCTCCCGCACGCAACCCACGCACTAAATTTCCCCTCCCCCACCCCACCCTGGAGGGGAGAGGGGGCCTTGCACCAAGCACAAGCAGAGCAAAATCCAAGCAAAATCTGCCTCATTCTCCAAATTACGACGCTTCAAGCGCGTCGATGTGACCCTTTAGCTCTATGGTACAACCCTTAAGTATGACGGTCTGACCTTTGACCTTAGCCTTAAGTGTCGTGGACAAAGGGTTGACGAAATCAGCCTTAGTGCCCATGTCTTTGCTTGTGTGTGTGTGTGTGTGTGTATTTTTTGTGTGTGTGTGTGTTTTCGAATGTACTCATATTGAAGTTAGAATTTGTTTTTGATTGAAAAAAAAAAAATCAATATGATTGACATTATAGTCTGGTGAAAAAA
>JAUUDW010042807.1:0-16818 GCA_032361385.1 Panulirus guttatus
ATAAAAAAAAAAAAAAAAAAAAAAAAAAAAAAGATGAATTTCAGCATGACAATTCTTGACTTCCTTCTCTTCATAAATATTGGTTAGAAGAGAAATGGTTGCTGGAATTCTTTCATATCAACAATCATCATATGTGGGATCATCATGAATTCTGTCCTCTATGACATGTTGCTTTGTATTACACAGAAAGGGGTGGTTATGGAAGATAAAGTGACCCCAATCAATTGGAAGAAGAAATGAGGGTAGGTTGTTCATATTCATTTTAGCTTCCCTAAATGGTTGAAGGCTCCCACATGGGAAATGCTCTGCTGCCACTGGAATAGCATCTATAACACTGTTAATGGCAGCAATGAGCAGGTAACAACACACTGCACTGTAGCACAACTTCCTGTGGGAACTCTTTTGAGTACTCACTACCAACCCTCACCTTTAATTTTCAGTCTTTCTCAATCTGTTAAATAAACTTTAATATTCTGCCTCGAAGGCCCATTTAGTGGGACTGCCTCATACCATATCTCCAAGGAATATCACAAGCTTTCTCAAAATCAAAGAATACTGCTATTATATGGTGATTAGCAAATTCTTTCTGAATGTCACTTGATATTTGTATCAAGGAGTCTATAATCGGTTGAATTTCCTAAAACCTTACTACAATGAAGTGATACAAATGTTTCTTTCAAGGTAACAATCCAATCTATTATGAATTATTTGCTCCATTAGTTTGCAAGACAACTAATCATTTCAATAGTTCTATAACTTGTATCGGTATTAGAATCTCTGCCTGACTTGAGAATGGCTTGAACAAGGACTACACTAAGCATCCACATTACATTAAACAAATCTGACAAGAATTCCATGGATGCTTCAGGAAGATGTTTTAACAAATCTTAGTATATTCCAAATATCTTTACTCATTAACAAATTCTTCTTCATTCATGCTGTTATGTAACAGTTTGGCTGCTTATATCTCCAACAGACAGTATTAATTCCTGTGATGTACATAAAGGAACAGTATCTTGTATACAACTGTTGCTACTTCCCTTCTGCTCTGCCGTAGTTCAGCTGTACCCCTACATTCATCCTGTTACATCTGTTATATGTGTCACCCAAACTTTATACCCCAGAACAACTATGCACTATGTTATATAATTCAGAATGGCCTATTAACATATCATTAAACAATTTATTGTAAATACTCGGCCATGATACACTCCCACATATATTTCAAAACCACTTACTCATACTACCATTTACTCTAAAATATATAATATGCTCTTTGTAACATCCATTATGTGTAAATATGTGATCTTCATACCCTTTTTCTACCCCAATCCTCCTTGGTTTCTTTTATCTACAAGGGATTCGGTAATCCTTTAACACTAAAATATTAAGTCCTAACAAATATATCACCAATTATGGTAATAAGACCTATTCTTCAAATTCTTACAGTCAAATTATTACAGTCATTTCTGGTTCTTTTGCCTTTATACAATGGAACAGTTACAGATTTCAACCAAAAGTATAACATATAACCACTTTTTTAAGTTGCCATATGTTTTCAATATCCATTTAACTGTGGGGTTTATCACCACTTCAGCTCATTCTGTACTTCAAGCTTTTCCATTTTTTATGTGTATTATTACTATTCACCCTTTTTATTATTATATCATCCTCTCTCCCATATCTACTATGTATTCCATGACTTCTATTCCTACTACAGCTATATCCATATCTCATATCACTCCAATTTCCTTTATAATGATCTCCCTACTCTGAAACTTTATCCAGTTTTTGTACAAATATGCTTCCAGACTTAGAGAGTACATCTTTAATTTTCACTCACATCTCTGTTCTGCACTTCTTTACCTCCTTCCAACATAGTTTGTTACTCCCTTAGATTTTTATTCAGCTTTTTTGAAAAATGTCCATTTACTTTTTTATTCATATGCACCATTTTTTTCATCTATCTACCTATCTATTATTCCGATCTACATTTGGGTGCATCTGGTACATAAAGGCTCCAGGTCACTCATGCATATCCTCAATCCATGTTCACTTTGCTAACATTAAACATGGATTTCCACACTAATTTAAGGATCACCACCTTTACACACAAAATGCTACCACTGTTCTCACTCTGTAACCTTCATATGAAATATCATAGCGCTAGTAAATTCTCTCACTGCATTGATCCATCTCTCTCAGTCAGTGTTTCCTCCTTGCATCTTTAACTACTACACAGGTAAAACATTTCCAGTCAGAACTCCCTTGGATCAAGCATTACAGATTTTTTTTGGATAACTCCTAATCTTTGCAATGGGGTTTTTCTGTTCTTAAATGTTATTTACATGTAATATATGTAAATATATACTGAACTATAGAAAACATTTAAGAAACATTCATTCATTTTTTGTACTTCCCCAAAATTCATTGTCTTTGCTTCTAGCAAGTGTGGTGTAGACTTAAGGTAAAGTTTGGCAATTACAGAAGAGATAAAGTGTTAGTAGACAAGACATTTGTTAGATGCCATTTTTTGAGCAGAATAAAGGCAAAAGCATCAGAAACAACAAAAATAACTAAAAGGATATATGGCATTTCAGCCTTGAATTTAAACTAATGGAAATCTTTAACCAATCTGGTATAAATAATAAATGCACAGGAACTCGTATTTGGATTATATCAGACTTTGGCTGTTCTGATTGAAGTCCTGCCTGCAATATTAGTATTCATATCTCCTTAATCACCCTATCATTCACTATGGTCTTCATTCTGTATGATCACACTATCTTATAACTTATCCTTACATCTTTTTATTGATTTCCTCATGCCACATACTTTTCTCATCTTTGTTCTATATGTATTCTTTTGATTCAGACTATATAGATTAAGTGTCATCAACCTTTGTTTTTTGTGCAGTCTGCATTTAAATCTTGCTCATTCATCAGAGCTTTCATAGCATCTCCAATTTTTCTTCCTTAAAGACTCTCTTTTCAACTTTAGCTTTCCTCAATAAAATCAGTACAAATCATAACATCAAATAACATCATCATCCACACAAGTATCATAAGAAAACCCACCACTTTCAGTAACAAGTCTTGCAAGCACTTGTATTTACTCTCTGCACCCTCCTCCCATACACACATTAACAAAGAGATCATCCATTTTGACTAGCACTAACTTATTCTTTAAACAGAACAGCATCATGTGCATGCAACTGTGGTAATTTCTGTTTTGTTCCACCATAATTCAGTAGTCCACTGCTATCATCCAATCTCACTCTTATCTTACATAGTGCCCCATTCTTAAAAATATTAAACTATGATTAGCATTACTTGACAATGGCAAACATTTCTTTCCCCCAACTAAAGGATCTTTAGTCTTCATCCCCCTTTTATCATTATTTTCTACATGCTTCAGTTTCTAAACTTTAATCAACCAACTTTCTTGTATCTGAATTCAGTCATGATATTCCTTTCTTCCAAAAGCTATTATTAGTTCCACATGCCTCTACAGTAGCATTTACTGAAAATGTCTTCAAATGCCTCTACATCAACACAGCCTAACTTTGTATCATTTTAGTCCTATTTTTCAGCTTCTTGTGAAACTTTCTTGGAGGTACGTTCTACACTTTCATTCCTTAATTTTTCAGCTTTTATCCCCTTTTTATGCCATTAATGCAAAGCAAGTGAAAGGCATATTGCTTTTCACCCATCTGCTTATGTGTTTGTTTTTCTTTTAAGTCTTCATCCCTACCAAGGTTAACTAGTTTGTGTGCTTTATTATGAACAGATTAAACTGAAGCCATGTTAACAGATTAAACTGAAACCATGAAGATTTTTTGCATACATACTTGGAATGTGCACGTGTTATGGTGGCTATAAATGAATTCTTACAAAAATATCGTGTTGACCATGGCCATACTTTCAAGGGTATTACTAAGTGACTGTGTAATTAGTTCCTCTCACAGTTATGAAGAGATTAACTTAAGCTTTTAAGATTTGTTGCATACATATTTAAAGTGTGGATATGAAATATCATAAAATCATTGTGTGATGAACCCAGTAGTTTATAGATCATATTACTAAGTATGGTACAGTGTCTATATTTTGTGCTTATCCCATAGTTGCCAGTGGATTAAACTAAAGCTTTGCAGATTTGTTAAATACATTTTCAAAATGTTCATGATCCATTCTGGTGGCCATAAAACATTTTTTCCAAAGAATGTGCTTTATTAAATCAATTTCTCAACTGTATTAATAGGTATAGGATACATTTTGTGCCATCAATTCTTCTCACACTTAGCAATGGAATGAAATGAAACTTTGCAGTTTTATTACTTACATACCAAGATGTAATCTGGTAGCCATATATGCATATTTACAAAAAGTATTTGTTGAATATGCATCTGTCAGTTTATCTATCTATCTCTGGTGCTCATTCCCTCCGGGAACTCCCTCAAGTGGGTGTCCATGGCAAAAGAGTCTCCACAACTGAACTCTAATGTTGCTTCTTAGCCTTTAGTGCCTCACCCCTAATAGGCCATTGGCAGAGGGCAACTATAGTGCAGTGTTTCCAGACGCTGCTACCTAATGCTGAATATGCATACACTTCCTATAACTTTACTGTCAAAAAGAAGCAAAACATATGTATGCTTTTACATTTATTAGCTTGCTATACAACAATTAAAACAATTCTTTATTCACTTTATGTACTTAGTAGTGGGCATTCATGTTATTTCAACATATTCCTAAGCTTAGAACATCTTATCAAAAGGATAAACTACACTTTACCATCACATGCTCTGTTAAGAACCCCTTAACCCACTCATAAGCTAACATGCACCAAAAATTACTTTTTTTCTTACCAAACTTTATCAGTAATACTTTTTCCATCCTTTGTTATCTGTAACTATAACACCTATATTCATGGGCATTCTTGGGATAAATTAATTTGCAGTTAAGTAACAACTACTGATGCATTCATTCCACATTTCCTTTCACCACTATAGTTTTCACATGAAAACCCATGCCAAACTAAAATTTTTTGCACTCTCTTGTCATTCATTCATATTATCTTTCACAATGAGTTTGACATTTGTGCTAACCTTCAAACTCCAAAACTGCAAAACCTCAGAGGTAAGCATAGCTCCCTAGCCCAACTCCATTTGCCAAATGTCTTGTTCCTATCCTGTTTGCCTGTTAAGCTCTTACTGCGGCTGGAGCACATATGCCCAAGTAATTATTTTTCTGTTCACTTTGGCTGGAGCATATAGGTTAATAATTTCTGAATTGGCCATCTCTGCCCCAAGATGAAATATAAAACCATTTATGCTTATAATGACATCGTACACTTTGTCATCAGACACAATGGCCTAAATTTTTTCCATACACTGGTCAGTATATGTGGAGGTGTCGAGGAAGCCTTTGTGAAATCTGTGCCCACGTTATGCGATAATTCAAGAAACAGCGACTCTTATAGTATAATGTATATTTGTGATGGAAGCCCTTACTAATCACATTGGTGTGCAACAACTATTAAAATTACCATACCACAAATCTCACTACATGCCCAAAAGTACTCATGGAGTACCTCGTATGCCTGGCAGTGAAAAGCATAAGTTAAAGGGTATGTAGTATTTCACCAGGTTGAGTTGTATATGATTTTATTCAAGAAATTAGGCATTACTGGACCCTATCTGCATGTGGTTATGTGCTGTGAGTGAAAACTCTTCCTCAGTAAAGTTGTTTCATCAAATACCGAAAGAGGCTACTGTACAATTTCGTCAAGAAACTTTTCACTCCAAAGGAGTCCATCATTTCTCTGCTCCTAGAAATATAGCAGCCTTAAAACTGCAAGAGCTCCATCAAACAAAGAGGTTCCTGTTATATGATAGTGATAATAAATATAGAATGTTATAGTAAACTGCAGTAACAAACTTAAGGTGATATGTTTTAGAATATTTGAGAATAACCTGCACACTGAGTGTACAGTGAAAGGTTTGTAGTAAAAGGGTTAACTATAAAGAAAGTGAGTCTTATCTTTGCCTAATGTGTCACATTAAAAACATCACTGGATTACCCATACAAAGATTAATGAGGACTGTATATATATCAATGGAAATATGAAGCTAAAAATATCCAGCTTCATTAACTAACCAACTATAATTGACGTGCATTACTCTAAACATCTTAATAAAAAATTCTTGAGATTTTTTCCTCATATATCCATAGCCATTCATCTCATACTGTACAAAATATTTCAGATAAACTAAGAAATGTCTGCTATTGAATATCATTACTTAGGCTGCAGTGGTAATACCAAAGTGTAAATCTGGGGGATGATTTGTATATACTATTCGTAGAGGCAATTTCTATATAAGCACTGTATCAATATTGACTGTTTTATTCCTTCAAATGAGTTAGACTGCACTTAAAATCTGTTTCCTTATAAACAAAAAAAAAATTCTGATGGAATTAATAAAACTCATTGTGATAATCAAAATATATTTAGTAGCAACAGATGATGTGCTTCATAGCTTAAGTGTAAACTTAAATTGTTATTGTTATTTTTCAGATTCGGCTACACTTCATATGAGGATCTTTTTAAAAGAGATTTTGTGACAGTATATTCTTGGTTAAACAGCTGCAACATGTTATTCAGTGTTACTAAGCCAAAATATACTGGATTTCTATCACCAATTAACAGAAATTAATAAATGTATTCCAGAACTAGCTTACTTAATGACATTAGCACTTTCCTTAACACTTTCCTCTACTTTATCTTCAGCTTCACAACCAAAGTATGTGTCAAAGTCTTTAGCTTTCACCCTGCCTCTTCTAAATTTCTTAACCATGCGGAAGTCCTCTTCAAGATCATCCAAGTCCTCCTGTGTAAACATGTGCCCTTGCTGATTATTTGTCTTTTCTTTCTTTCTCTTCTTCTTTACTTTCTTCTCCTTCTGCTTGGACCAAGCCTCTGTTTTTTGCATGTGCTGCTTCATGCCAGGCCACTGACCTGTCTCTTTATAGCAGCCAAGTTTCTGTTGTCTGCTCTTCTCCTTTTGCTTGTCTTTGTAGATTATTGTATTATAATCCATTTTCACAGGGTCAAAATCAGTGATATTAACACCTTTTAACTCAGGCATTTTGGGCATTTTCAGTAAACCAAAGCTAGTAGCAATGCGACCAAAATTGAGACTTTTCACATTCAAGATCACACTGCACTCATGCTTTGCATAAGATTGTATATATGAAACAAATGCTCGGTTGGCTTTATCCATTGTCATTCGGTCCTGCAGCTGGAGTTTCCGCATCCTCTTTAACAGGTCAGGTACATCTGTTGGAGCAATCATGGTGTGTAAAGTAACCTTCTGGTTCAGTTGGATGAATTCCACATACTCTGTTTCACATGGAAGTAACATGACAATGGCTGAGCCCTTATTACCAATTCTTGCCGTACGACCACAACGGTGGACAAAAGCAGCTGCAGAAGAGGGAGGGTCATACTGAATTACCCAGTCAACACTTGGGATATCAACGCCACGACACATCACATCTGTGCATAACAGAACCCCAGATTCAAGTGATCGAAACTGATTAAATATCTTAAATCTCTTGTTTTTCATCTTACCATGTGAGGACAGAATCTTTATATCTTTCAAAAATGCTCTCAGGACAACTGAAAAGTATTCCACACAAGCACATGTAGACAGAAATACCATTGTCTTCTCTGTTTCTCTTTCTTTCAAAAGTGTAACCAGGGATGCAAATTTTTTATCCTCTTCACATACCATAAAATAATTCTGGAGGGAATGAGGTGTTTTCTCATTCCCTGTAGCTTCATTTTCTCTCACTTTAACCTGAAGTGGGTTTCGCAGTCCTGCACGAATGAGACTGATCACATCTGAGGTTTGTGTAGCAGAAAACAACCCCGTTCTTCTTTGTTTTGGGAGGTATGCAAAAATAGTGTTCAGAGTATTAAAAAAACCCAAGTCCAAAAGTCTGTCAGCTTCATCAAGGATTAATATCTCCAGCGCCCTTACACCGGCAGCAAGACTAGGGCCTTCATTGACACTACGAGCTAACAAATCTTGAAGACGACCTGGTGTAGCCACAATAATGTGGGCACCAGTCGTTCTGAAATTCTCAAGATCGTCACTAGGAAATGATCCTCCAACTGTTAGCAAAGACGTAAGCTGAGGTGTGTGTTTTAAGAAGCCTTGCAGTACTTCATGAATCTGTGTGGCCAACTCACGAGTAGGAGACACAATAAGAGCACCAATGTCGTGCTTCTTCAAAGGGTGCTCCAGCTGCTTTAGAATCTGGATAACAGGAATCAAAAATGCTAAAGTCTTGCCACTACCTGTTACTGCTTCTGCTGCTACATCCTTGTGTTTAAGAAGCAATGGAATGCATGCTGCCTGAACAGGAGTCATGCTCTTAAAACCAAAGTTCTTGATAGTTTGTTTAATAGGATTCAGAAGATTCACTGGCAAACTGTCCCATGATGTTTCCATGGTGACGGCTAGCCAGCAATAGTAGAAAAGTAGAAAATTTCAACAGTGCTGGTAAGCAGACCAAGACTCAAAACTGGCAGCTATTTCATCAGTAGTTTTACCCTGAAAGAAATGTAAAAGTCTTATATTACATTACTAAAATTACTTTAAACCAAATCTCATGAAGTAATTTTCATTCACTATTCATCAACTGATTCCATCTCCCTATGACATATTATATTTTGACAGTATACAATCTAGTTTTAAAAACTTAAAAATGTGCCAATGGAGATAATTCCTAGGAATCTAGCAGAAGGGCTAACAAAGAACATACAGAAACCAACTTTGCTATAAAAATAGATGTGCATAATATTATTACTTAATGAGTCAGCTCACAAACCAAAGACTCTTGTAAGGGATTATAAGGTGGTACTAAAAAAGCAATTTGCTACCATCACTAGTATTATCCTAAGGCAGTCGTGTGATGTAAATCTGAAAAATTATAAAATGGATACAAAATACCTAAATATAAATTTCAGTAAGGGCAGGGGAATGCAGGTAGAAGTATCAGTCAAACTTAATGACAACAGGCTGCTTACCAGTCTAGTGAGTCAGATGATGTTATTTATGAGAATAAGACACAAGAGTGGTAAGCAACTTATTCTTTTCTGGGTGCTACTTAAATAAAAGACTACAACAGTGTGTGAAGAATGCACTAATAATCTTTGTATATTATTTCAAAATCTTAAAGAAACAGTTATGTAAATCAAAACAAAATATTTTGCAATATTAAAAGCATTCTTAAGCATACAAATAGTAGAATTACTGCCAGAGAGTAGATTAATAGCCTTGTATGAATAGTGGATAAGGAAGGAGGAGAAAAAGGATTAAGAGGAAAACAAGGAAGAAAAAGACGAGGAAAAAGAGAAGGATAAAAAGGAGGAGGGGATTAGAAAAGGATGTTTGGGTCTCAGAGGCTTATAATTTCTCCCCTAGTGGTTTACGAGTGTGCAACATACAAAAGTAATAAGTATACCAAAATTTAATCGGTATAACATGCACAATGCTCTTACGTCTGTGTACTCCATAAGAATCAGTGCAGGTAGTTAAGTGGGAGTTTATTTCAGTCAAAGATCTTCAGTCTGAATATGTGTAGTCCAAAAACATCCAAAATCCAAATGCCTGCACATTTAAAATCCCTGCTAAAATGGCATATTGAGCATATGAAGGCTACCACACCATCTTTTTCCACTCAAGCTATCACTTTGTTTTCTTCTTAATTGTTCTCCCAGTTTGAATTAGAAGCAATAGTGCTCTGTACTTTTCTCAATAGCTTCTATTGTTTTTGTTCTTATTATGCCTTATGTCTTCAAACATCTAACAAATACCAAAGTGATGTTCCTGAGTGCAATGGTACAAATGAGAAGCATATTATACTTACTAGTATGCAAGATAATGAAACTGTACAGAGATTAGAGAATGGCAAATCATGTGTTACCTATGGGAGAATTATAGTCTTAGTAACACAACCATATAAAACAAGCAGCAGTATGGAACACTATTAAGGTCTTAATAATGCTGACAGTGATTCACATAGGGGCACTGTTAAGTACAGAACAGTGAAGGCATATCTATTTCCGGGCCAATTTTGTGTAAAAAGGCTAAGCAATTTCAGTGAGTTGAAAATTAGTTAGCCTTGGGAGTTTATATGTGGATAGCAACAAAAATTTAAATTTCCCCACAGCATCTACTTCCTGAAAGTGAGAGGTGATAAAATGATGGCAGATGGAGACCACTAAAAGTATACTGCAAGTTATTCAAAGATGAAATGTAAGGCCTGCCTCCATCATCCCCAACTGCCTTATACTTGGTTGTGCTTGATGCCATCTCCTGAACTTTATCCTTTACCTAACAGCCAAACTCATTCTACATTACACTTGTTAGAAGCAAAGACAAGGAAGACTTCTGGATAAGTACAGTGAATAAATGTTTATTGTTTTTAAATCCTTTACACAGTATAGTACATACTTTCATATGTTACATGCAATATTTAAAAATAATAACAGGTACACAAAAATTTCACAAAGTTATGAAATGTTTGAAGCTCAGTCTGGGCCCAACTGGGAGTTCAGTATGTATAGTCTGAAAAAGTCTGTAATCTGAACACTACCTAGCCCTAAGAAAAGCAGACAGTAGTTCTAGAGAATGTAGACATCTAATCCTTTATCTCTACTGTATTCAACAAACATGTTCTGCAAAGCTTTAACCTTTATAAATCTCATCTTTAGTGTAATTAATTTCAATTACGTAAATTTAACTTTTTTTCTAAAAAAGTATCTATTCACCCTTACCAGTAGTACCAGTCTCTATATATTTATCTGTATTATCTTCATCTCCAGTCCCATTTAGATGGGATGGATCAACTGCATATTCATCTTTAGCTGAGACACAACTTTCAAGAACAACATACAATCTTCAAATTTTCTAAAAGAATATGATCATATATTGTTGCAAATAACTTCTCAGGTTACAATTCTACCCTCAAGAAACTCAGTGTTCCTTAAGTTTGTCGTCTTGGAGGACTGGGTTTGCGGACACCAGTTCTACAAAATAAATGACCACAAGATGCATGCCTGTGTCCATTTGATTTTCCACTCTTGTATATTAATTGGAATAGTTTCTTTTCATTCTGGAATCCACATTTGCTATGCTTCGCATATTCATGTATATTATTTTCCATGATTTACTCATTATCTTTCCTGTCTAATAACTGTATATTTCCTTTTTATTTTCTCTATATTCTTGTCTAATTTGCTTTACATGTTTTGTCAGGGTCTTTGCCATTTCCATCATCAACTCCACTATAATATGGTTCAGTTTCATGATTTTGTTACTGCACTCATGTGGGTCTTGGGATAATTTTTCTCTTACCAGATTTTCTGTATTTCTTAACATCTGGTCCTATCATTCCAGTAATCCCTCTGATTCCAATTCTGTCTTTTCATATACCCTTCAGTTCTCCATGTTCTATTGACATCCCTGTGATAATCTTTGTCTTCCCCTTTTCTGTGCCCACTTTTGTTTGTTGTGACTCTTGCTCACAAGGGTTTGGATTGTTCCTTCTATTATCATTTGCCAACCTTGGTCTAAGAGACAATCTCTTACTTTTCTCTACTCTTCTAGGGGAAGTAGGAACTTGCATCTGCTCCCCAATTAGTTACCATATTTATTAGTGTTTGCATACTGTTGGGTATCTGAATTCACAATTTACTTTCCTACATCAATTTGGGTAATATTATCTAGTCATCTTGGTAAGGGATGTATCTTTATGTACATACTTGGCATTTACGGCAAAAACTCTTCTGTTACATAACGGAACAAAACACATGAGCAAGTGATAAGGTATGGGCCAATAGAAAATCTATGCCAGCATTATCAATGATAAAGGTTGATGATGTAGTGTTATGAAATATAAAAACATTCTATGCATAATGCAGTGCTTGTCAAAGAAATTACACATGAACTGCACTTAATTTTCTCACTATGTAATCCTAGGTTAGTGGAGGACTTTGTTAACAGATGACATGTAAAAAGCATGAATATTTCCAAAGAAATAAACCTCCAGTATCATCCCCAAAGGTGACAGCAAATTTAATGTACTCACATTTATTTGTACTGTGGAAGGTGTAATATTTCTACTTATGACCATGTCATTCACCACCAACACCATGCTTGTGTATGAAAAATAAAAGTGCGTATGACATCAAAGTATTCAGTTTAAAGAAAAAACAAATTCTGTATTTATCCCCTCATCTGACAGCCAGTCTTCCTCCCAATTAATGTTAGAGTGAAAAGTGTAATATTTTTATATCTTCATTTTATTTACCACTAATGCTGTGCTTGTGTTTAAAATTAGAGTTCAGATGGAAAACAAGCTCGGTAGAAACAAAGAGACGTCATATCTACAGGGTCTGGTTGTGGAAAAGGGTCTGTGGTTTTGATGCATTAAACATGACAGTGATAGAGTTGATGTTAGCCAATGAGGCCATATATTTGTCTGTTCCTGGCACTACCTTGGCAATGTGGGAAACCAAACAAGAATAGAAAAAGTAACAGTTTTAGAGCACTTTATATTACTGTATATCAAATAAGTATGGCTATTGTATTGAGGGTTATGGATATCTGGGTTAATGTAAAGTACTTACAAAAAATCAACAGAACCTATAAAAACCTTGCTTAGTAGCCAAAAGTACAGTATAAATATCTCAACATAAAACTGCTCTGTTGCTGATAACTGCATGGCAACTCAAACTGTTGTCTGTTTGTTTACACTTAATAGTACATTATTGTGCAATATTCAGTCCAGACTGCTAGTAATGTTAGGTGAGATATTCATACGTTTGTTTATTTTTGCTTTACATTGTACTGTACAGCCTACTTTTACATTTATTAATCCTACATTTTCCTTACTATATATAACCCTCAAGAGTAGCCCTTCGCTAATACTGCCTTGTTCAAAATCATTCAATAAAAGATACCACTCCAAATCAGGCTCTGCAACTACTATTGCACTCTCTATACAGTACACTAGCATTACAAAACAAAAACACTCATTTATCCAATGCTAAGAGTGATTTGGAGCTAAACTAACCTTTTCCTGTATTCTTTCAGACTATGCTCTCATGAGCTGTCTGCCTGTGTCCTAACAATTACAGCCTTAGCCTACTCCACATGACTGCCTGCTGCTTCCCTTAGTTTATCTGGATACCAGCCACCTAAAGATTGATGTTTATGATGCCTCCTTTTTTTCCTACAGCTGTCTCCCTCAGGTAAAAGTCCATGTCATCTTCGCATCAAAGATCTATCTATTTATCTTTATCTCTGATAAACGTTCCCTTCAGGAACTCCCACAAGGGAGTGGCCAAGAAAAAGTCTCCATAACTGGTGAAATCTAGTGCTGCTTCTCAGCCTTACAGTGCCTCAGCGCCTCATCCTTAACAGGCCAATGGCAGAGGTCAACTCTAGGACAGTTCCAAAGGTTCCTACCAGGTGTTCCTACGTACTTCTACCTAATGTTCCACCCTACTACATCTACCTAATGCTCAGACCTACATGTTCCTACCCACTACCTCCATCTAATGCTTCTGTCTAATGTCCCTACCTACTACTATCTATTGATCCTACAATTTTGCCAAAAGGCAGGGCTAGTGCATAATGCTCATAGCAGGAAAAGCTAGAGTTTTGAAGAATGAAATATGTAAGTTAAGTGTTGTCATGTGCTATGTGTGACAAAGAGAGATTGTATGTTTGTGAACAGAATGCCATCAGTCCATGTGTGGGTGAGGCAGGAAGAAAAGATAGCTACCTGGGCCCAAGGAGTGCAACCTGTCAACTATTGAAGTGCTGGCTCCCTATGCAACTGTCACTAACTCTCCAGTAATATACCTGCCTAGTCGGTGGCTGCCTACCAATTAATACCTACTCATCGTAGGTATTAAGACGAAGACTGATGGTTATGATGCCTTCTTTCCAACAGTTGTCTTCCTCAGGTACAAGTCCATGTTAGCTCTGCATGAGAGGTAGCTTTGGGAAATGGCTACTAATTATTCAGGTGCTTCATAGAGTTGGTATGGTTACAAAAATACCTGCAGAGGACTACTGGATCTTATAAAAGTTCATGTTTAACAATATTAAAAGACACGATTATAGTATATCACAATATATATGAAGTTAGTCTCTGTAAAATTAGATAATATGCCAGTAGGAAATCTACAGAACCTATGAAAACTTACTAGCACCAGGCAAATTTAATGTTGGTACAGTCCTGTTTATTTCATTTAATGTTTCTGCTACTTTGTGATGTTCGAGATTCAGTTGCTTTTCACAATTATTTTGCCCACTTTTGTATTGAAAACCCAAAATTTTCCCCGATATACGTAATTCTTACAACTATGGCGGCATGGAATAACATTCAGTGCTCATATATGAGCACTGTATAGCAAAATGACTTCATATCCAAAGCTGAAATGATGTAGACCTTGCTATTTTCTCCTATGTTTTATAACCTGTGCACCTTTAAGAGTAAGACTTACGAAGACCCTACCCTTTTTTTCAATTCACTTACTCTTTTTCTTTATTTTTTCCTTACATCCTAACTGCCAAAATCGTGCATTATTTCTATCTGTACCATGTCGCTCATCATGTAAAAACTTAATTCAATTTTTCTACTACATGAGGGCCGATCCATAACCGTAGAAGTAAGGCGGCACTATTAGGGTAATATTTACTATTCAACTTACCTTTAATGAAATATTTGAATAGTTCTTGCATAAGACAGAAGAATGACATCTTGATTATTATATCTGCTAGCAACAGTATACTTTAGCTTGCCTATTGCTGTGAGTTATAGGACTCACGTACGTCACACAGTCGCTCTCGAGGCACCAGTCAGCTGTAGCGAGGCAAGTGAACAGATCTAGCGAACATATGTGTCAGCGAACACTTTTATTTTCTCTCAGCGCTTATGTAAATCAGTATAAATGCATGTATCAAAAGAAGACGAATCATTTATGATTTATTCATGATATAGTCATTATTGGATAATCTATTGGATAACCCGTTCCGCTCTGTATTGCGCAAGCTATTGGATTTGGTAAGTGTCGACAGCAAAGATCATTTAGTCATTAGGAATGCCAGTTGGCCTGAATTCTCATCATATCTCACACATATAAGTTACAAAAATTAATTCTTTTTCAGCTCTGGTACTTTCAAAACAAATCCTGATTGCATGAGAAGTGCTCTGCTACCTTGTGGTGGTAAGAATGTTACGCGGGCTCTTTTACAGTTTTATCTTCGTGTGCTGATTATTAGATATTTTTAGACAATTTCATATATCTTGAAATAATTTGAGAATTTTTTAAGGTTATTATAACCGTGAAAGCCGGGGAAATATAAATCATATGATATCCAGGCAGATTAGGTATTTTGAAGTAAGTTCCTTGAGGATTGAGTGAAACTTTCCAGTTCATAATCAAAACAAACTTATTCAACATCTTGCCCGGCATTCTGTACACAAGTTATAAGTTATTATATTGTGATGCATTCATTACCTAAACTATTCATAAGATTTTTAGGAAGAGAGAAGTCCTTCTTAACACTGAGAAAAGCTTTGACAGTGAATATTAACAACTTTGGAATATACACTGTGAAGGAGCGAGGAAGGCGACCGTCCATGCTGGGTTCCACCAGTACAACTCATTCATGTTTTCAGAGATTTTCTCTTACTGATGGTGAGATATGATAATGAATATATATACAGAGGCTCATCAAGTGGCATTAATCTATGATAGAGCTCCATTAGATATTCAAATATCCCCTATACTTATTTGTTTTATATATAGTTGCCCTTTCCCAATGTGGAGGTAGTATTAGGAGCAGACGAAGAATGGTCTTACATGCATATATACATTCTATAACTGTCATATATAATGCGCCAAAACTACAGCCTACCATCCTCATCCAAGCCACATAGACCACTATATGGCGTATCATCACTGTTCTATCTACACTGGTTCACCACATTGAGAGCACAAGACCTCCATATACTTCGTCACTCCAATATTTTCTGTTCATTGCCCTCCAGAATGTTTGGATTCCAATACCCCAAAAATTCTTTCACTCTGTCTTTCCACCTCCTGTCCCCAACTCCCATGTTTCATCCACTTCTGATATGTATCTTCATATTTGATCTTCACTCATCATTTTCATATGCCTGTACCATATCAGCACACCCTGGTTAACCCTTGCATTCAGATTGCACTCACTACCAAACTCCTTTTTGATATCATTCCATACAGAATTAGTTTGCCTTGCATCATTGATCCACTCTCTTCCTTTCCATTGCATTCAAGACCCAAGACTCCCATCCATACAATACTGACGGGACTGTTGTACTGTCAGACACACCCATTTTTTCTTGAACAAACGCTGAACTTTCCACATACTCTACATTGTACTTAGGATCTCATCCCCTTTGTCTACTTTATGATTCTTTTTATTTCCCATGGTTTCATATGCTGCCATGTCCACTCCCAGGTATCAGAAACATCTCTTCCCTTGAGCAAACCACTCTCCATGACTCTCACTTCGCATACCAGCCCAACCCAAACATCCTACATCTGCGACCCTTTAATCAAACACAGTCAAGTTCTTCAAAATACTTACTCCATCGCCTCCTCACTTTATTACAACCTGTTACCACTTCCCCTTTTTTCCCCTTCACCAAAGTTCCTATTTATTCTCTTCTTTTTGCTCATTACTAACCC